>PVJL010006475.1:5294-54648 GCA_004026885.1 Lyroderma lyra
AACTTCCCCACCTTCCTATATAACTTCAAGCCACATACCCTCATACCTTATTTGCCTCATTTACTAAAAACTCTTAGACTCTCAGAAGATAATCTGAAAGCACTTTGCAAAAAGGTAAAGCAGTAAAATGCCAAAATAAGAAATGTTCCTCACTTAAATTTGCCTCACTCCAAAAAAAAAAAAAAAAAAAAAAAAGGATCAGGAAGGACATTTTACGTTCAGAAAGCCCCGTACTACTGTGCTACTAGTCACTGGAGACAGTATATCATGTCACACCAATCTGGCTTAATGACAGTGAAAACTGACTGATTTTCTTCATCCATTTCAACTACCCTACTTCTCTTCTGCTAATTCACCAGTTTTCTGTAAGCAGTCAGGAGAATCATGATACCAACTTATTACTTCTGCACACTTAGTGTACTTGGGCCCCTACTACAGTCAAGTGATGTGGGGAATACCAAGATGAGTAAGAATCTGTGACAAAGTTTCATTTCAACACAAAGGCCAATTATGTGTAATTAACAGTCAGCCCAGTGTGGTCGGTTAAATAGGTTCTCAGAGAGCTACTTAACCCCTGGCCCTGTTTTCACTGGGCACCCTTCCCTAAGCAAGTCAGTAATTATCTGCTAAGACCCTTCCCTGGACCAAGCACTGTATTGGAATGGATGAGGCAAAGTGCCAGGACCTGTAAGATATGATCTTTGTCTTCCAGGAGCCCACAGTATGAGCTACCAAATAAAACAGGGACATAAACAGATGGCTGAGAGTGTAATGAGTGACTACAAAGCTGCATATAAAAGCATCCCCTTATTTTTACAGGCTCATGCCACACAAGGTGATAGTTAATCAAGGGCCTCATGTGTAGGAGAAATTATTCATACTATTCATACCATAAAGAGATCAAGGAGAGAGTAGTTTTTCCCCACCTCTCCCAAGCTGATGTGGGTCTGCAAGGACATTTGGAAGGGACTACAGAGGAACCCTGATGGCTGGATATATTCTCAATAAGAAGAGAAGCAAAGGGAACACAGAATATGCAAGAGAATCACTGTGAGAAAGACAGGTGGAGAGAAAGTGCAGACCTGTTCTGGGGACAGGGATAAAGCAAACGCCAAGTCAGACGCGAGGAAGGAAACACAAGAGGAGATGGGCCTGGACAGACTGCAGAAGGCTTCCATGAGAACACTAGGTGGGACACAAGCTACAGAGCAGAGCATGGAAAGCAACCCATTAACAAACACGGGCAACGTGCCCCTTAAACTGGGTTAATGTCTGCAACAAGACAGCAGAGTTTTTGTTTGTTTGTTTGTTTAGTTCTGATTTTTGTTATTATTGTTTTTTTTTTCTTGGTTTTGGTTTTTTGTTTTTGTTTTTTTTTTTATTTTTATTAGGTGACATCTGTTAGCAAGGATTACATAGGTTTCAGGCATACAATTCTACAGTGCATTGTCAACTTGATGTATAATAAGTTCACCACCTAATGTGACTTCTCTTTCCATCACCTTATATTTAGCTTCCCCCCCCCTCCTCTCCCACCCCCTCCCCTTTCTCCCAGCAGAGTTTTGACAGGAAAACTGAACAAGATGAAATCCACAATCTTACACCTTCTAATATCTCAAAAGAAGCCTCCAGAAAGATGGCAAAATCTAAAGGCCAGAACTTAGGCTTGAGAGTGAATCCATAAAACTTCTAGCTGAAAGCATACATTTGTAATTCCAAGTATTAAAGCTCAAACTGCAAATGCTCATTTTCCCTGTGGAAATTTCTCCCCATTCATGCTTTACTCAAAGAGCACAAATCAAAATGTCGTCTTCTCAGTATTAGGAAAAACAGAGATATTATATACACACAAAAGAAATACCATTAAGGTTATCCATGAGACTATAACTAAAAGCAACAAGAAGATGCTGCAATGTCAGTATCTCCGAAGGGTCAGGCCTACTTGGACGAGGAAATCTCTCAAAGGAAGTGGTGGAAACCTCATGGTTAAGAGTCATTAACAATCAGACCACAAGGCATAGTCCTGTGGTCTACTTTTCTCCACCTATGTCTAGCCACTCAGAAAGTAAGTTCAGGTGAGTGACTGTGGCTGGGAAGGCAAAGGGCCAAGTCAAATCATGTTTAAAGAAAAAGAGAGAAACATTCTGAATCCTGACCAGGGGCTGGTTAAACAGTGTGTTCCGTTTGTGAAAGCCACCAAGCTGTACACTTAATGACACGAGCCCTTTTCTGTTTGTATACCATTCTTCAGTAAAAAGATACAGTTAAAGGATGACTAAAAGATGATTCTTTATCATCCTAAAAAAAACAACAGAAAAAAGAATTTTTAAATTTCTCCATTATCAAGAGAAAAATTACAGGAACCCAACCTTGGAATTTCTTACTGGTGAAATAACGAAACGACAGTTGTCTAATGTTAAAGTATTACTCCATTAAATGAGCATTGGGACCTGGTAAATTCACAGATGATCTGCAGAATTCTAAACCCAACAAATGCTTCCCAAGAAGCTGATCCTGAGACTCAAAACTTTTACTGTCAAAGGACACTGGAGAGGCTAAACACTGGCTAGCTAAATGGTCTCGCCCGGCTGGCATCTGGGTGGCCTGATTAGTTGGCAATAAAGTAATAATTTTGTGATAAAGGTTTGGGAATCACCAATTCCAAATTTATAGTAGCCTGGTCCCAAGACATTTAGACTGAACTGGTTTCCAAGGTTCACTGGGCAGAAGTCCTTGGGGATAAAGAATCCTGATTAGACGAGATATCCCATTATCAATGAAAAGGCAAATTTTCCTCGGAAGCATCACGAAACTGATCATACTGGGGACTGAAAGAGCCCAAACTGAAACTAATCTATAAAGCCAGTCACCTGACTCACGGCCTTTGCATTAGGTTCCCTGTGTTCACAAATAAGACATTTGGCAGTACTGAACTCACTGTGCAAACTGAGGGTGGTCATGGTACAAATCTAGTCATGTTCTAGCTAAGTTCTCCCACTATTATCTTAATGCTTCCTCTCCACAAAACAATAACACCATTATTCATTGAAAGCAGATAAGATTATGTTCAATCTTTCTGCCATTGTAAAACAGTGATCATCTTTACTTTCCCCATCAAAATAAACCTCCATTATTTTTCTCCAATAGTCCTCTCTAAATCCATACCTTCTCTCATCCTGTTTCCAATTACTAGAAAGTTTTGCCTGGTCATAAACCAACTACCTACATTTCCTTAAAAGATTTATTTCTACACAAAAATGAGATAATAATTGCTTCTGCCCTCAGTCCAGAAAACCACATATGCTATCCTCAAACCCCAAACCACAAATGCTAAAGACTGAATAAAAGGAATGTCTATTTGCTTATAAGTATTAAAGGAATAACTAGAGTCTTGCGTTGAGAACAATCAGCTCATTCTTGACCTAGCAACCTATTTATGTTTCTATTCTCAAAGCTAATTGTTTACATAAGCATGCCAATTTGCCTTGATTATAGAATTCTTAATAAATGAATGTTGTTTACATTTCAGAAGTGTATTTGAATTTCACTCCAGGAAGCCACGCTCATCAAGTCTTTGTAAGTGGTAAAACCAGAGATCAAAGCAAAAGGCCTGCATTGAACCAACAAACAATTAGGCTGGAGAATAGAGGCCTAAGCAAAAATGCAATTGATTTATTGAGTGTTCTAGTCCAGAAGTACACCTCAGAGTTACTGTTCACGCTTTAGCTATAATACACAAAACTTCTCTGCCAACTCCCATTATGATTATTTGATGGTCATTTCTTAAATAGTTAGGTAAGTCTAACATTCAACAGGCTTTGATCCATTCTATATTCCTCATCTTAGTGCTTTTGGTGGAATCAAACATCTTTAGAAGTTTTATTTTATTTTATTTATTTTTTTATGTGGGTAGTTCCCTGGCTGGGAATTGAATCCAGGTCTGTTTTAACCCTTATCCACGGTGCCCAACTTCCCCAGATTTTCTGGTACCTCTTAACAATTCCTTTCCTACTGCCCTCGTTTGCTTTTTTCACTGTGGTTTTAACTGTTACTTTTGGTGTTTGGGAGGAGGCAAAAAGAGGCTTCCAGCACCATGGCTCTCAACCAAGGCTGCACATTCGAATCTCCTAAGGAGCTTTTAAAAATCCTGATGCTCTGGTCACACTCCAGACAAATTTATCAGAATCTCTGGGAGTGGTACCCTGGCATCTGTATTTTTTGAGGCTCCCAGGTGATGTCATATGCAGCTACACTTGAGAACCACTGCTTTAGCTCGTCAATCTCTTCATTATCCTACCTTCAAGTGTTCAGCCAAACTTCCTTGGGGAGAAGTGAGGAAGAGACAAGGAAAATAGTATCAGGTTCCTGAGCAAATCCTCAACTCAAGGCAGGACCTGAGATAGGTGAGGTCTGTTACCTTCAGACACCAGTCACCCCTCAGAGCCTAACACCAGGCTCAGGGCCAGAAATGTGAACTATCTGACACTTTCCCAAAGCCAACAAGTTTTAGTATAAACCAGGCCACAGGCATGGTCTACCACACAGAAGTCAATCAGGGGAGATTACCCCTGCAGACAGCAGGGTCTAAACACCTGAAATCTGTCAGCTTCTGTGGCAGCAGATACAGGAGCTGACAAATCCAACAGAGCTGCTTCAGCAAAGAAGAAAGTAGACAGAGGTTACATGTAAAATAAGAGTCACTAAAGTCATAGTCACACCACACAAAAACACAGAACAGATGATAAGCGGGAACACCTTTGGTATGCCCTAGAAATGACTAAAAGTTTGTGATAAGGTGCCTACCTCTGAGCTAATGCCAATGACCATGCTTTGTTTTGTTCTATTTTTGTTTTGGTGGTGTTGGTTTGTTGAATGTAAAAAGAAAGCGCACAGCTGTCCACATCAAATACCCTTATACCTTCAAGTAGGAACTTGGTATTTCCCAAGTAAGGGATTCTCAGCCATCTTGGCCCACAGCTGTGGCCCTTAGTTGAATCACAGTCCATGAGGCAGCTCTGCAGCTTACCAGCTCTTCCCCAGACATTACTTTCAAATGACATCCTATCTGTTGGAAGCTCCACAGTCCTTGGTGTTATGCTGAGAGAGAGGGTGCTGGAGAAGGGGATGGGGTGACTGGGGAGCAGAGAAGAAGATCAACCTGCAGTCTGAACAGACACCATCTTCAAGGGAAGACAAGAAATGAGTTATCTCTGTCCCCAGTGTTCAAGTAGGTGAGAGCTGAGAAGGGGCATGAAGTCTCTCTACACACCACAACCCATAAGCCTAGGGACATACTCGTTATGACAGGGAAGGTGGACCCTCCCCACCCCCACCCATGTAGTGTAAGAGCCATTCTGTAGATGGCACCCGCCAAGCAGCTGCACAGCTTGGACCTCACCCTTCCTACTAAGCACTTCCGGTCTGTTCTGTGATAAAGACCCACTGCTTCGTTCTTAAGAGGATTCCAGATACCAGCACCCTCTTGCAAAGGAGAGACAACCATCTGGAATCAGTGTTTCCTTTTTTATTAGCCACTTTCATAACATCTATTATTGCCTTAAATGTGAGGGCCAGCTTCACCTTGTCCTTATTCTCCAAGCCTTAAATATCAATAGAAGAGCACACCTCATTAAGACCAAACCCTTCTGGCAACAGTTTTTGTAAAGTTTAATGAACTTCCCAAACAAACAGGAGCCTATACTTAAACTTTTTTCGTCTTTGAACCCAGGAGGAACCTACAAGGAGATCCTCCCCCACTCTCAGGTGTTATCACTCAATGTCTAGAACAGCAGTGTCCAACCTTGTGGCTTCCCTGGGCAACAATGGAAGTATTGTCTTGGGCCACGCATACAATACTAACAATACCAACACTAACAATAGCTGATGAGCTAAAAAAAAAAAAAAAAAAAAGTCACAAAAAATACCATAATGTAATGTTTTAAGAATTTGTGTTGGGCCACATTCAAAGCCATCCCAGGCCACAGATTGGACATGCCTGATCTAGAACCTGCAGACTCATCCTAAGAAGACACCAATCAAGCCAATAATGCACAAACTATGTCTTAGGTTCAGAAAGACCTTTCAAACGTCGGCATTTTTCATACAACTTCAGTCTGAGCAACTCTAATGGAGAGCTCACTATTCATTTTTTGACAACTTTAAATGTTACTTTTCCTTAGGCTTACACAACTTTGTCATCAGTCCTAGAAATTCTACACTCAAGACCACACAGAATACAGATACACACTTTTCTACACAAAAGTTCTTCAAAATATGAAGTCAGTTCATGGATCACAATATATTCTGGAAATTTTATGAAGGGTCTAATGTAGAAAAAGGTATTCTATGATTTAAAATTTCATGACTACCCTAACACTTGTGTCAAATTTTGTTCCTATTTACAGAGGACAAAAATCAAGTACCAGAGAGAGGGGAGTTTAATTTGCTCAACCATTTGCAGCAGATAGAATTCCAGAACCTCCAGCCTCTCAGGCCAATGCTATTTACTAAATGAGAGACCACAAGTGAAAGTAGTTCTTCTCACTTAAGGATTAAGGGCATGCATACTTGTTACCCTCAGATTTCATCAGTTTAAATTGCTGCCAGTCTCTCACTGGAGACAAATTTGCGTTCAGACATTCCCTTTAATCAACTTCTATCTTAGATACCTAAATATATTGGTATTATTAGGGGGAGGGAGGAAATGCACCCAATAATGATGATAAGCACAGTTCTAAACATGTATTCCTTGAGAATAAAACAGCTCAGGGATTTACGGCCTAGGATGAGACTGTGATGGCTCAAAGTGACAACACTCCACTTCCCCATCTCCTTTCCCTCTCAATAGGAGAAAGGATGTAAGAAAACAACTTAGCATGCATCTGATGATGATCTAACTACACTCCTACCCATGAAGTCATGCTCTGCAGACTTCAGGGCAAGTGCTCTCCTAGGAAGTGATTGAACGTGAACACCACCTTGCAGAGGGAAATCAACGTTAAACCATGACCTTCCTTGTTTCTTTCACAGGTAATTACATTTGGAGTGTGGGCATTGCACTGACAGATGGCCTCTTCCCTCTGATTGGGAGAATCTCAACTTCCCAACCAAGGTAGATCCAGTCTGCCTGGTTAGGCAAAACAGAAGTGTGTACTTTCAGACCGAATCAATATTTAACTCCATGGCTGATGATGGAACAGCATAGTGCAGATGCCAAAATGTCTGACATCTAAAGAGAAATATCAACTGCACCTCACTCTGATCACTTCTAAGAAATTACTGCCAATTATATACAGTTTGAAACTTGCAATTATCAGATTTAGGGTTTTGGAGGTTTGGGTTTTTTGTTGTTGTTTTTTTTTTTTTTTTTACAGTTCTAGCCTTAAGGAAGTACAAGGGCTGTCCAAAAGTATCCACCAATGTAATATGAAAAATAGAGGCATTTATGGCTGGAGTTTTCCCAGGTAGCCCTCATACATTATAATGGGGGGAGTGAACAGAGATCCAAATCTGAGTTAAGATCCTACATTGGATCTTCAATAACTTTGGAAATTTAGGTAATCATTATCTCCTCATCTATAATGTTAATGACAGCTGGAGCTATACAGGAAAGCAGGGGCCATATGCACAGGAGGGACTCAGAAAATGTTCCCACTTCTCCCTAAGGCAAAATGAGCACATTCAACCTCAGGCCAAGGAAAGATCAAACAAACACTGAAAAGGAAGCTCAAAGTAATCACATGCCTAAGCAGTTCCTGGTATCAAATCTAAGATAATGCTGCCTAAGCCATCATCTCCTAATGTGTCTTTCTGAATCTGTTTGCTGAGCAGCCTGCTACCTGAAATCACAGAGATGCAGCACCCAGGAGAGAGGCCTTACAATTACCCTTTCCTCTGCAAGTCTAAGAAAGATTCCTTAGACACCTCCTTGTCAAAGGCACTGGGGACATCAGTGACTGCAAGCCAAAATTAGTGACTGTTACGGAGTGTATAACATAGGATGAGGCATTCTTGCACAAAGACCATCAGCTGTTGGCCACACCCCAAATCACCTTCATAGTGTGTGTGTGTGTTCCCAACAATTAGTGTTTATAATGAAGAGCCACATGAATAGTTAGTTAATAAATGTGTGAGACCCAAAATATACAAGCCAAAGTAACCTGTAGATATGATACATAAAATACATACACCCTAAAGGAACAAAAGTTTAAGTCAATGACTAAATTGGTAATTTATGAACACTTCCATCGAGGAGTGTAAAAGAAACATCACACACGTGTATGCACACACAAAAACATCACTTACAGCTCTACCTGAAAGGGAGGTAACAAGGATGCAAAGAGTTCAATGTTTATAAGGAGTCAGAAATCTTTCTCCTTAATTATAAGTTTTACAAGTATTGTAATAATGCTGAAGACAAGTTAAGGGAGAGGGGAGACTCTCCTTAGGAGGATTAAGCCCTAAGGTCTGGATCTATTTTCACTTAGTCACTAATTTCAGAAGTTCATTTAACACAAATCTCTATTTTAATTTTTTATTGTTTTCCAATTTAAAAACCTTATTTTTTTAAAGTTTACCCCTCCACTGATGTTAACTTAGCAATCTTACTCTCTCCTCTCACCTTTCCACTCATACCCATTGTTTTTAGATTTATACAACTGAACTCTTATATTACAGATTGATGGGGTGTTGGGGGACAGTCATTGAGTGAGTTTGTTCTCTCAAGATTCTCCAGGAACAGATAAACTGTCATTTCTATTTACTCTTCCTCAGTGCTTTAATATTCCAGAGCTTCAGGGGGGCAGACGTTGTTTTCCATGCCTGAAATGGCTCGTTAATGATATGGATGTAAATCATACTTCAGGTGTATGTATGCACTGAGGTGCATGTCTACTTTTCTGTATTGCTATCTGGTTTTCCTCCTAAAACACATATGATCTTTATTATATAGAAAAATAAAACTAGCATCAATAATGCCAAAATGATTCCCATCATCTCAGGGGAGAGATATTCTCCACATACTTAGAAACTTGCCAACCCGAAATTTGTCTTTCAAGCTTGATTTCCAGACTTAAGTGGTTTGAGCTACTTTCTTAAGCAATTTATGAAGAAAAGCAAAATTGAGAGCACCGCATGTACGACCTCAGATAAAAACTGACCAAAGTGAAATCACCCTTACTGTGAACTTCTATCAACCCATAACATTCCTTTTAAGTCCTCTGTAGGTTTTCAAAGAGCAGCTGAAGCTGACTAAGGAGCCACATTAAACACCACATCAATGGGCCCCAGGGCACCCCTACCGAGAGGGCCCCCAGCTGAGACTTTCCCAGAGGCTTTGTCTTTATTAAAAAAAAAAAAAAAAAAAACCAACCTGGTGTTTGAGGGTTTTGTTTGTTTGTTTTGATAGACTTAGAATATTGCGAACAATTATGAAAGAAACTGCATTCAGTAATTGTGTGTGACACAATAAACAACCAACCATTGCCCCAAGGAGCTGGTGATGTAGAATCATAAATGTCCACATACTAAATTTGTGACTGCTAACCTTCATAGTAAAACAAATACAACATGTTAATGACAAGATAATACTTTTTGCAAAGATTAATTCATCCCATGTGTTATTTATGAGCAGGGTAACTGAAAGATCATGAAAAACATTCTGCCCCAGTTGAGAACTGAACTGCATTATTGTTACCTGATTTTCTATGTCACTCACTGACCCTTCTGCTTCAAGTACACACCACCACCCACGAATGGAAAGATTGAAAACCCAGAGCCCGGTAGTAAGAACCACGTGTCTGGTAAGAAGGGGATTTTAAATAAAAACGTTTCTCTCCGGAAAGACAAGTCAAGGATGCACCCAGGCTGCCTTGAGGAGTAATTAAGCCTGTGCTGTTTCATTTCAGAGCGTCCCATCTTGCACAAGGGGGGAGCAGCTGTGAGAGATCACAGAAGACAAAAAAACAAAAAACAAAAAAAACAGGCAGCCTCATTCATCTCCCGACTGCCACACCAGAGTTTCCCAGTGGCTTGAAAAGCTTGTGGCCTCTGTTGTCCCAAAGAGCACAAGGCTAACCTGCCATCCAGAACACCATTTCCCAAATCAAACCAGCCCCTTTTAAAGGCCTGAAGAAAGGCGATTTAAGTGTCCCAGTCAGTGTTCAGACTGGGTTCCTTTCCCAAGGTTGTGTGGTAAATTGCCAAAAATGCTCAAGGAGACACAAAATTTGACTGCCTTGAGCACAAGTTTCTCTTGCTGCCTAGCTTTGTAGATTTTAGAGGTAACTAACTAGGAAAAAGGAAATAAATGTGCAAGTGTAAGGAATAGCAACGCGTTCGATCTTGCCCAGTTCCCTCCCAACATCCCTTAAAAGAGGCTGGGACACTAAAAATCCAAGTCTGGGGACCAACTGTAGCACAGACGCGGGCGAGGGAGAGGCCGCCACACCCTCCTGAGCGCACAGCACTGACGAGCTTGGGAGGGGCCCGCAAACTTAGTCCCAGCAGCAAGGGGAGAAAGGGAGTCTTCAGTGTCTTCGATTTGAGAAGCCTTAAAGCCAGGAGAAGCGGATTTCGGGAAGGAGTCGGGGGACTTGGCTGGGTGTCAGAGGGGAGGGGTTGCCCCTGGAGTCAGAACAGCTCACAACACGTCCCCGCAAAACGGCACATTTTTGTGGTTCAAGATTTAAGAGCAGAAGGAACGCGCTTAGTGGCAGCTCCTCTCTCGCTACGGTTTCAGATGCCTCCCTTCTCGCTTCGGAATCAGGGCTCCGCACTGCTGGGGGTTTCCTCTCTTTCCCTTTCGGGGGAGCTCCCCTCCGCCAAGCCACCCCGTCAGGGTCCAAGTTCGCCCTAGCGCACGCTCGGGCGCGCCGCCTGCGGCCAGCACATGAACCCATCAGTCCAGGACGCTGCAGGCCCGGGGCCAGGCGCCCGCCGGATGGTCCACCGGGACTCAGGCTCTCCGGGGATTTCTTCTTTTTCACAAAACAAAAGCCTTAGAGGCTCGCCACCCCTTCCTCCTGGGCCCACGCCACCTTCCCTTCACGCCCACGCCGCACCTCCTGGGCACACACGTTGCGAGGTGCCTCTCCCGCCAGACAATGGGTTCGGACTGGCCAGGCAGCCCGCCCGGAGCCCACGGCCCCATCCAGGGACCCCAAGAGGGCTGAACGTAGGGGGCTGGAAGGGGGACGAAGACGAGGGAGGCCACAATGGGGAAGGTGGGCGCCTCCCCCTTGGGACAGGAGGCACACTCCCAGTGAGGGGAGACGAGGAGGGAGTGGGGGTCAGACGCGCTGCCGGGCTGGGGCCCCGCGCCCCACCGTGGCCGCACACTCACCAGAACGATGGCAAATCGCTCCTCTAGTTCACCTGGTTCCGGCATCGGCAGCTTCAAAGGCACGTTGTGCGCCCTGAAATCGGTCTGCTGCGAATCCATGCTCCCTGCGTTGCCCATGTTGGCTGCACGCCGGGGCCAGGGGCTGCTCCGAGCCCCTCGCGTCTGCGTTGGAAATCAGAACAGCTCCCAGCAGCTGGCTCCCACCCGCTGGCTTGGGGCGACCTGCCCGGCTCCCCGCCTTCCGCTGTGCCCAGGCGACTGTGCAGAGCGCACCGCTCTCTAGCAGCGCTCCGAGCCGAGCCGCCCCCCGGCCTCCCTCATGCTCCCCGCCGCTCCAGCGCCGCTCCGGCCTCTTTTCTTCGGGAGGGGTCGTCAGGGCGCTGAGCGCCTATCTGCATGTTGCTCCGCTGCCACACCGCTCCCTGCCAATGATGCAGGACAGCGGGTGTCTAGCTCTCTGACTCAGTCTCCACACGGGCCTCGGCCACCGTTGACACTTCCAACCCACAGCAGCAGAACACAACGCTCACTCTGCGAGCACCTCCAGCAGACAAATGCAGCCCGGCGCTCCCGACACAATGCCCCCTCTAGCCCGGCCCCACTCACGGCCCGGCCCCGCCCACTCACCCCGCGGACTGCCGGGACTCGTAGTTTCGGCCCGAAGCGTCCACACTCTGAAACCACGCTGGCTTCAGAGGGCCGGGCCGAGTTAGGACCGCCGAGCAGCAAAAGTAATCTGTACGCCTCTAGAGACAGCTTATGTCACTTTTGACCCACTTCACTCCAACAGTAGATATAAACATCGCATCTACATGGGTGCTGACACTTACTAGACATTTCACACATGAATGGTGCAATTGAGTAATGATTGAATTACACATTCTGATTTAAAATTCAGGAGCTTGTTACTGTTCAAAAAGATCTAGTTCAACCTGGGACTTCAAAGATATAGATAAGATGTTTTTTCATAAACTGGGGTTTGAGTCCATGAGTGCTTGTTTTATTGTTTTTTTCCCATATGTTACGTCTTCTTTTGTGTGATGGAGGTATTTTATAAACAAATATATACTTTTGTGGGTATTTATAAATATCCACCATGAATATATGCATACATACATGGTCAGACCCCAGGAATTGGATGAGAAAGATTCAAGTCAACTCAAAACAAACACCTGTCAATAGCAATTATGTCTGGGATACCAAGTTCCCTACTGAGAGAAAGGATGACTCCCATGCTGGAATGCTTCACAGTCTAGGGAAGGAGAACATTTACACACATTACCACATTTCCTCTGAGATGGAAATACGGACAGACTATTTGGGGAGGCCTTGGAGATAACATTTGTCTGCAGCAATCTTATTCCTTCATAACAATCTTGTTCAAAGTGTTTTACAGACAAGATTGAGTCCAACCCCTTCCTCTGGGGTGCTTTCCAGACTATAAGGACCCGCTGTGAAGTAGTGGAAATAGACAGAAAGAGCGTTGTAAACAACATTAGCGGGCTGCCCGTGTTGTAGATTTCAAGGGCATCCACCTGGTTGGTTTGTAGCTGAACTGCAATTAGTCCTGTTTTGGCTTAAAGCAGTGTTTCTCAGGCCTGGTTTTTGTATCAGATTCACTTGCGAGCTTGTTGTTAAAATGGTACACACCTTGGGTCCTGTCTATTATCAGAATTAGCGTAACCTGAGAGCTGGAGCATGGACAGGTGTATTTCTAACAAGCTTGGTGGGGTGGTGTTGGTAGGGTAATTCTGACATATAACCAGGGTGGTTACCTTGTTAAAAAGCAGTCGCTTCTGGACAAAGTAACAAACATACCAAGACTCAAGCATCAAGGACCACAGTTCATTCTGGTTTATTAAACCCCAAGATGCATTGAACACCATAGATGTTCAATGACTATTTGTTGAATTGACAAGTGACTTTGACCAAAAGTCTAGCAAATACACAAATACATCGTGTGTGTGTATCTTCTATTAAATAAACCACCTCTAGTCTTTTCTAAAAAGGAAGAGGGTATAAATAAATTCAACTCAAAAGTCTAAATATATACAATCTGTATTTCTAAAATTATGTATCAAAGTTAATAGTAAGTGTGTAACTGATCAAATAAGGAAAAACAGGGATAAAGACACACACACACACACACATCCCAACTAGTGAACAAGAGTGAGAAAGAAAAGCAGTTAGTTCAGACCAGGTGAAACATTTCTTACCACATAATTGTACTTATTTTCTTTGTAATCTCTAGACCTACACTTTGGGTCTGATTGACTCACAAAATCAGCCTACCCAGGAATTTGCCCATCTGGATGGAAAGGCTGGAATTTTCTGCCGTAGAGACATCCTTTTTTATTACATGTACGGCTCCCTCTGGCCTTATTTTGCCAGTATCAGGGACATTTTTTTCTCCCTTTAAGTCTTACTGCATCTAGTCTCTCTCATAACCTCACACTTTGAGAGGCACCAAGGACAAGTGTGTAAATCCATTAACCAAAAGAACTCTTGTCATTTCAAGGTTTGCAATCTTTAATATTTTATTATTTTTATGGCTACTGTTAAGTGAAAAAATAAACAGAACACTCCATTATATTATACAATTTCTGTAGGAATTTCTATCAAAACCTCAGGAAATTTTTTGAGAAAAGCATCGAGAGGGAGGAAGGAGAATACAGTTCTATTATTTTAACTGTAGTCCTCTTCTTCCCTATCCACAAAATTGAAATCGGGCAATCATTTTTAAATACATATTTTGTTTTCTGATCACTATACATATAGTTTGTTATAGTTGACATCATAAAATACTGGCAAATAATAGATTGTTAAAATGATTCACTCATCTTCAAGGGAACTGAAATGTTAGGACATGACCTGCCATGTGCCAGGGATTTGCAAGCTATGCCAGCAATGACGTCATCAGGGATTCTTCCATAATGGTGTCACTGCTTTCTAAGAAGCTTTCCCATCATTTATAATAAATAACTCCTACAGGATTAACTGAGTGTCATTGGTATCTTCTCACATTTTTAAATGTAAGGAAGTGCTCTCTAGCTGAGTTCGCTTAGCCTCTTAAATAAGGCACGAGTGTAACCCTAAGAAAATTCTCTTTATGGGTATAATTATATAAAAATGAGACAAGTGCCTTGTGATAGCCACAACCATCAATAGCCCTGAATCAAAATTGTAAATAGTAGTCAGGATTTTAGAGGGATTACTTCATGTCAATTTATATCTACAAAAGTCATTTAAGATTCATATATCATCTATATTTCTCATAAAATTATTATTGAGCACTTACTGGGAGCCAGACAATGCTGTTGATTTTAACACATGGTTTATTCAATTTCTGCTTCATACAGACTTCTTCCAACAGTTAACTTACAAAAATATACCTCACCTCTCCAGTTTTTTTCTCCTCCTGAATCAGTTAGAATTAAATGTTTTTGCTGGAGTTCCCTGATGGTGTAGTGGCTTAAGGCTTCAGTGCTGGTGCTGTCAGCGCTGCGGCCTGGGTTCGATTCCCAGCCAGGGAGATACCCACATACCAATAAAGCCCCCAAAAATAAAAATAAATGTTTTTGCTACCAAATAAAAGAGAACCCAAAAAATAATGGCTTCAATAGTACATTTTTCTCATAAAACCAGAAATCTAGAGAAAGGTAGATACTAGTGTTGGTTCAGCAATTCATTAAGGTTAAGAACAGTACTTGTGTAATGCTTTGGTCTTTCCCACACATACTTACAAAAAGCTATGCCAGAGTGTCATGAATCAAGCCTTTATTCAGGGTAAAAAGTAAGGAGAAGAGGGAATGGCAGTTGTCTGTTCCTTTTATCAGAAAACTAAAGGTTTGCCTAGAAGTATCATTAGCAGACTGCCCATTACTCCTCATCTTCCAGAACTGAACGACATGGCCACCCCCAGCTACAGGGAGACCTGGAGGACTGAGATAAAACCTGAGACTGGAACATTTCCCTACCTGAATGGAATCAATATTCCAAGACCAGGAGGCATACCACCTCTACCTAATACATAAAAACAAACACAAGGAGGTCGCCATAATGGGAAAACAATGAAAATGTCCCAAATGAAAGAATAAAACTCCTCAACAGAACTAAACAAAATGGAGACAAGTAATCTACTAGGAACAGACTTCAAAATAAACACTGGTTATAAAGATGCTCAACTATTTTAGTGAACACTTCAACAAAGAAATAGGAAACATAAAAAAGAACTAGTCAGAATTAAGAATACATTAACTAAAATAAAGAATACATTCAAGGGGAGTTCCCTGGTGGTGTAGTGGCTAGGCATCAGCACTCTCAACACTGCAGCCTGGGTTCAATTCCCAGCCAGGGAACTACCCTGCGCCCCACTCCAAAAAAAAAAGAATACATTAGAGGAAATCAATAGTAGATTAAATGAAGCAGAGGATCAAATCAGTGATTTAGAAGATAAGGTAACAGAAAACACCCAATCAAAACAGGAAAAAGAAAAATGAATCCAAAAAAATGAAGATAGTTTAAGGCACCTCTGGGACAACTGCAAGCATACCGATATTCACATCATTGGGTACCAGAAGAAAAAGAGAGAGAGCAAGGAATTGAAAAACTATTGAAATAAATAATAATGGAAAATTTCCCTAATCTGGCAAAGGAAATAGACATACAAGCACAGAAAGTCCCAAACAAGATGAACCCAAAGAGGCCCACACCAAGACACATCATAATTAAAATATCAAACATTGAAGACAAAGAGAATATTTTAAAAGCATCAAGAGAAAGGCTGTTACCTACAAGGGAGCTCCCATAAGACTGTCAGCTAATTTCTCAAGAGAACCTTTACAGGCCAGAAGGGATTGGCATGAACTATTCTAATTGCTAAAAAGCAAAGACCCACAACCACAATTACTCTACCCAGTAAAGCTATCATTTAGAATCAAAGGACAGATAAAGAACTTCCTAGACAAGAAAAAACTAAAGGAGTTCATTACTACCAAAACAGTATTACAAGAAATGCCAGAGGAACTTCTTAAGAAAAAGAATTTTTAAAAGACCAAAAATATAAGTAATAAAATGATAATAACTACATATCTATCAACAATTACTTTAAATATAAATGGATTAAATGTTCCAGTCAAAAAATAGGGTGGCTGAATGGGTAAAAAAACAAGACCCATATGTCCCCAAGAGACTGCAGATCAAACGACACACACAGACCTAAAATAAAGTGATGGAAAAAGATATTTCTTGAAAATTGAAACAAAACCTGGGGTAGCAACACCCTACTTATATTCACAAACTAGGCTTTAAACAGTGACAAGGAAAGGCTACAATAAGTGACAAGGAAAGATCCAGTAATCCCACTTTTGGGCATTTACCCAAAAATACCCAAAACACTACTTTGAAAGGACATGGACATATGTTAATTCAGCATTATTTATGGTAGCCAAGATATGGAGGCAACCTGTGTATTTATCAATGGATGAATGAATATAGAAGAGGTGCTACATATTTGCAATGGAATATTACTCAGCCATAAAAAATGAAATCCTGCCATCTGCAACAACATGAATGATCCTAGAGGTGTACTGCTGAGGGGAGTAAGTCGAACAGAGAAAGACAAATCCACATGATTTCACTTATATGTAGACTCTAGAGAACAAAATAAACAAAACAAACAAACTCATAGATACAGAGAACATTTTGATGATTGCCAGATGGAAAGGGGTTGGGAGTGGGTGAAAAAGTTGACGAGATTAAGAAGTACAAATTGTTAGTTACAAAATGTCATGGTGATGTAAAAGATAGCATAAGAAACATAATAGGGGGAAGGAGGACAAAATGGCAACTGGAGAGGAGGTCCCTAAAGCCTCTCCCAGAAAACACAATTAAGCGGCCACCCAGGAACCAAGAAAGAGGACCCTAGGTGACAAAAAACAGCAGCTGAGACATCCACGCATTGCAAGTAAACACCTAGGGTTTGGAGAGAAGGGGGCGAGCGGGAGAGAGGGGAGGGAGCAAAAACAGATCACAACAGGGCCCAATCGCAGCTGATTGCAGTGCATGGGAGGGGAGAAGCCAGGAGGCGACAAGAGGAGAAGCCCTAGCAAAGCGGCATGACAGGGGGAGTCCCTTGGGGAGCTGGGTTGGGGAGCATGAATTTGGAGCAGCGAGTTGGGGACAGACCTTGGGAGTCAGGCTCTGGAACTCTTGAGAGGTAGCAGGGCTGAGCGAGGACTCTAAACTACAGAGACGACATCTTGGCTCTAGGCTCCCTTGGGACCCACAGCGCAGGCACACGTGGCTCCTGCATGGAGCTGTGGTTCCTGGTCCCAGCCCGCTGCAGGGGTGAGCAGGCTGCCGCGCAGCAGTGCACAGTCCCTACACAGATGGGGCTGAAGTTCCTGGTCCCAGCCTGCTGCACTGCGGAGGTGGCCGGCTGCTGCATGGGCAGCGCACAGCCCCTACACAGGGCTGCGGCTCCTGTTCTGGCCCGCTGCGGATGTGGACCAGCTGCAGCGCGGGCAGTGCACAGCCCCTACACGGATGGGGCTGCGGCTCCGCTTCCGCCCACTGCAGAGGCGGGCCAGTTGCTGGCACAGCGTGCGAGGCTCCTGCTCAGGGATGCGGCTCCCATTCCAGACCCGCTGTGGAGGCGGGCCGGCTGCCTTCCTACTGCGGGGTTAGACCCACAGCTTCGGACTTGTGTGCACGCCTGCTCGTGCGCCCCTGGGTCCTAAAAGCAGTGCGAGCCTGCAGACTCTGCCCCAACATTTGGCCATGGAAGCAGGCCCGGGAAGAAAGGCGGATTTGATAGCATTCACCCCAGCCAGCAGGAGCAGTCTTGGCCCGCATCACCCAGCTTCCCCAGCATAGGACAGAAGGTGGAGCTGCCCCACTGTGCCTTTGTTGGCCTCTCCCCTTTCCTACAACCTTCCCAACTAACGAACTACAGGAAGCGGAGGGACCATGATAGATGTGCACCGCCTCCAAACATAGCAGGAGACCAGAAATAAGAAATAAACAACCCCTTTCTCTCCCCAAACTTGCCCCCCACCCCAGTACCACCTCGTGTCTGCCCTACAGCAAGACACCACAAAAGTACCAATCTGGGCTCCTGGGCACTACTGAACATAACGCCTTCATGTCAAAGAGGAAGAACCCAGCAGACAGGATGAATTCCTTAAAAGCTAAAACTCCTCAGAAAGAACAGGAAATTTATCAAGACAGCTTCTTAGACCTAGAAGTTTCTGAATTAAGCGACAGAGAATTTAAAGTAGCCATTCTAAAGGCTGTGAGAGAAATGAAAATATACTGGCAGAGCACCATGGCTGACATAAACAACATAAAAAAGGACATGAATGACATAAAAAAGGAACTTCATGAACAAAAGGAACAATTTAACAAAGAAATTCAAAACATAAGGAAAATTGAGATGGAAATGCAAGAGATAAATAATACAATAAAAGAAGTGAGAAACGAAATAACTGCCATAGGAAACAGGGCCAACCAGATGGAGGAAAGAATTAGTGATATCGAAGATCAGAACATGGAAACAGCTAAGAAAGAGGAAGAGAGGGAATACAGAACCAAAAGGATTGAAAGAACTCTACAAGAACTATCTGACTCCATGAGACAAAACAACATCAGGATAATAGGAATGGAAGAAGGGGTAGAGCACTCTACAGAGAACATACTCAAACAAATAGTAGATGAGAACTTTCCAAACCTATGGAAAGATCTGGAACCCCAAGTTCAAGAAGAAAACAGGGCCCTTAGATACCTGGACCCTAACAGATCTTCTCCAAGACACATGGTACTAAAGATGTCCAAAACTAAAGACAAAGAGACAATTCTCAAGGCAGCCAGGGAAAAATATAACCTTTAGAGGAAAACCCATCAGACTGGCATCAGATTTCCCAGCAGAAACTCTGCAAGCCAGAAGGGAGTGGAATCCAATATTCAAAAATTTAAAAGAGAGGAACTTACAGCCAAGAATAAATTATCCAGCAAAATTATCTTTCAGATATGAAGGTGGAATAAAGACCTTCTCAGACACACAGAAGCTGAGGGAATTTGCCAGCACAAGGCCAGAACTCCAAGAAATACTGAAGGAGACTCTTCGACCTGAAACAAAACATCAGGAAAAATGGAATAAAGTTGGGGCAACAAGAAAGAAACAAAAATAAAACAAAAACAAACAAAGAAATAAGTAATGGCCACAAGAAATCCTCACATATTGATCATCATTCTAAATGTTAATGGACTGAACTCACCAATAAAAAGACACAGAGTAGCAGACTGGATTAAAAAACAGAACCCATTCATATGCTGTCTCCAAGAAACACACCTCAGCCATAAGGACAAACACAGACTCAGAGTGAAAGGATGGGAAACAATACTTCAAGCAAATGGTAACCAGAGAAAAGCAGGAGTTGTCATACTGATAACTAATGAAATAAACTTCAGGTTAAAAAAGATAGTAAAAGACAAGGATGGACATTACATAATGATAAAAGGCACAATACAACAACAAGAAGACTTGACAATAATTAATATATACGCTCCCAACCAGGATGCACCAAAATATACAAAGAAACTACTAACAGATTTGAAAGAAGAAACTGATGAACACACAATCATTGTGGGAGACTTAAACACCCCACTAACAGCCATGGACAGATCATCCAACAGAAAATAAATAAGGAAACAACAGCTTTAAACAACACATTACAGCAATTGGACATAATTGACATTTACAGGACACTTCATCCAGCAAAAAGAGACTATTCCTTCTTTTCCTGTGCACATGGAACATTCTCAAGGATAGACCATATGCTGGGACACAAAAGTAGCCTCAGCAAATTCAAGAAGATTGAAATCATACCACGTGTATTCTCAGACCACAAAGCTTTGAAATTGGAGATGAACTGTGAAAGGAAAGCAAAAAGAAACACATATACTTGGAGATTAAATGACAGCTTATTAAAAAAAGGACTGGATAAAAGAACAAATAAAAGATGAGATTAAAAAATATATAGATACTAATGACAATGAAAATACAACGTATCAGAATTATTGGGACACAGAGAAAGCAGTAGTAAGAGGGAAATTTATATCACTACAGGCCTATCTTAAGAAACAAGAAAAATCACAAGTAAACATCTTAACATCCCATCTTAAAGAACTAGAAAAAGAAGAGCAGACAAAACCCAAAGGCAGCAGAAGGAAAGAAATAATAAAAATTAAAACAGAGCTAAACCAATTAGAGAACAGAAGGACAATAGAAAAAAATAATAGTATGAAGAGCTGGTTCTTTGAGAAAGTCAACAAAATTGACAAATCCCTGGCTAGACTAATCAAAGGACGAAAGGAAAGGACACAAATATCCAAAATTAGAAATGAAAGGGGAGAAATTATCACTGAAACCGCAGAAATACAAAGGATCATAAGAAAATATTATGAAGAACTTTATGCCACTAAATTTAACAACCTAGAAGAAATGGACAAGTTTCTAGAAACTTATAGCCTACCTAGATTGAACCAAGAAGAACTGGATAATCTAAATAGACCAAATTGATAGTGAAGAGATTAAAATGACTATCCATAATCTCCCTAAAGGCAAAAGCCCTGGACCAGATGGTTTCACCAATGAGTTTTACCAAACATTCAAAGAAGAATTAACAACTATCCCCCTCAAACTCTTCCAAAAAATTGAAGAGGAAGCAATATTTCCTAACTCATTCTATGAGGGTAACATTACTCTAATACCAAAGCCTGGCAAAGAAAACACAAAGAAAGAAAACTATAGACCAATATCTCTGATGAACACAGATGCAAAAATTCTAAACAAAATATTAGCAAACAGAATACAACAATGCATCAAAAAGATCATACATCAAGATCAAGTGGGATTCATCCCGGGAGCACAAGGATGGTTCAACATATGAAAATCAATCAAGGTGATACACCACATAAACAAAATCAAAGATAAAGTCCATATGGTCATTTCAATTGATGCAGAAAAACTTTCAACAAGATACAGCATCCATTTATGATCAAAACACTAAATAAAATAGGTATAGAAGGAAAGTATCTCAACATAATAAAGGCCATATATGACAGGCCCTTGGCTAACATCATACTGAATGGGGAAAAGCTGAAGCCTATTCCCCTAAAATCAGGAACAAGACAGGGATGCCCCCTGTCACCGCTGCTATTTAATATAGTACTGGAAGTTCTAGCCACAGCAATCAGGCAAGAAAAAGGAATCAAAGGTATCCAAACTGGGAAAGAAGAGGTCAAATTGTCACTATTTGCAGATGACATGATCCTTTATATAAAAAATTCCAAAGATTCCACCAGGAAATAATAAATGAATATGGTAAAGTCGCAGGACACAAAGTCAATGTAAAAAAAATCAACAGCATTCCTATATACAAACAACGAATCCACAGCAAAAGAAATGAGGGACTCAGTTCCCTTTGCTATCACAACAAAATGAATTAACAAAGAACGTGACAGACTTATGCATGGAAAACTATAAGACACTTTTGAAAGAAATTGAAACAGACTTTAAGAGGTGGAAAAATATCCCCTGTTCATGGATAGGAAGACTTAACACTGTTAAAATGGCCATTCTGCCCAAAGCAATCTACAGATTTAATGCAATACCCATCAAAATCCCACAATCATACTTTCAGGAAATAGATAAAAGAATTAGTGAATTTATATGGAACCATAAAAGGCCTCAAATTGCCAAAGCAATACTACGTAAAAAGGATAAGGCTGGTGGCATTACATTCCCTGACTTCAATTTATATTACAAAGCATCAATAGTCAAAACAGTTTGGCGGGAGTTCCCTGATGGTGTAGTGGCTTGGGGCTTCGGCGCTGGCGCTGTCGGTGCTGCGGCCTGGGTTCGATTCCTGGTCAGGTAACTATCCACATACCAAAAAGTAAAAAAAAACAAAAAAACAGTTTGGCACTGGCAGAAGGACAGAAATATAGACCAATGGAATAGAACTGAAAACCCAGAAATAAACCCCAAATTTATGGACAAATAATTTTCGATAAAGGAGCAAAAAACATACAATGGGGAAAAGACAGCCTCTCTAGTAGGTGGTGTTGGGAAAACTGGAAAAACATATGCAAAAGAATGAACTTGAGCTGTGAACTCTCTCCATATACAAAAATTAACTCAAAATGGATTAAAGACCTTCATATCAGACCTGCAACAATAACCTGTATAGAAGAAGACATTGGTACTAAACTTATAGACCTAGGACTCAAGGAGGACTTCATGAACCTGACCTCAAAGGCAAGGGAAGTAAAAGCACAAATAAATGAATGGGATTATATCAAACTAAAAAGCTTCTGCACAGCAAAAGAAACCATCAACAAGGCAAAGAGACAGCCAACTGAATGAGAGAAAATATTTGCAAATAACGCATTACATAAGGGTCTAATAAGACTTAACAACAAAAAAACAAACAACCCAATTAAAAAGTGGGCAGAAGAACTAAACAGACACTTCTCCTACGAAGAAATACAAATGGCCAATAAACATATGAAAAAATGCTCATCCTCATTAGCTATCAGGGAAATGCAAATCAAAACCACAATGAGGTACCACCTCACACCTGTGAGAATGGCTGTTATCAACAAGATAAGGAATAACAAGGGCTGGAGAGGATGTGGAGAAAAAGGAACTCTGGTACACTGCTGGTGGGAGTGCAAACTGGTACAACCACTGTGGAAGGCAGTGTGGAGGTTCGTCAGAAAATTGGGAATGGAGTTACCATTTGACCCAGCAATCCCCCTTCTGGGGATCTACCCAAAGAACTTGAAAACCTTTGTCCACAAAGATTCATGTACCCCAATGATCATTGCAGCACTGTTCACAGTGGCCAAAACATGGAAACAACCAAAGTGCCCTGTGACAGATGACCGGATAAAGAAGCTGTGGTACATATACACAATGGAATATTACTCAGCTCTAAGAAAAGATGAAATATTGCCATTTGCGACAAAATGGATGGACCTGGAGATCATCATGCTTAGTGAGATAAGCCAGACAGAAAAAACAAGGAACTGTATGACTTCACTCATATGTGAAATATAAAACTGAAAGCAACAAAGAGAAAAGAAATGAACAAACAAACAAATAACCCATGGGCACAATCGATAGTTCAATGTTTATTTGGGAACGAGTGGGTTAGTGAGGGGAGAAAGGGGAGTGGGTGGGAGAGGAGGGAGGGGAAGCTAAATATAAGGTGATGGAAAGAGAAGTCACACTGGGTGGTGAACTTATTATACAACAAGTTGACGATGCACTGTAGAATTGTATGCCTGAAACCTATATAATCCTTGCTAACAGATGTCACCCCAATAAGTCTAGCAATAAAAATGAATTAAAAAAAGAAACATAATAAAAATATTGTAATAACTATGTATGGTGTCAGATAACTACTAGATGTATTGAGGTGATCACTTCATAAATTACAAAAATGTCGAATCACTATGCTGTACATCTGAAACTAATATAATAATGTATGTCAACTTTAATTGAAAAATAAAAAATTATTGAAGTTCAAAATAAGTAAATAAATGGAAGGAAGGAAGGAAGGACAACACAAAAAAGCAGATACCATTGTTATGAAAAGTCAAGTTCAGACTATTTTTCAGCATCCTACCCACTCTGTTACCTACTCTCTCCCTTCATCCTGCATTCCTGCACTGTATTGCTTCCTCCTAACCCTCCCTAACAGCCTACTTTAAAAATGATTGGATGGGTGGGTCTTAGCTGCGATATCAACAACAATGGCAATGACAAAGGAATGTGCTGCTAACTGGTAGTGTCCACTTTCATTTCAGGGAGTTCTTTTAATTTCCCAACTTAATATTAACTGTCACCCAAGAAGGCAAGAGTGTCTAAGCTGGGCTGCGTGGGAAGCGCAGGATGCCCCATCCACACCTGCCCTCTTCTACAAATAAACAGCTTCCAAGGCTATCCATCTGGCACCTTTCAACAGCTTCTAAGTCTAAGAAAATAAACCCTGTGCAAAAAGGGTTTTTAAAACAAGAAATTCCAAAAGGGGTGTTTTTGTTTCTGGCTTCAACCACTTCAACCAGAATAAAGAGCATGAGCGAGGGAAATAAGAAAGTAAATGAGTTGGAGTAAAATCTGTTTCCACAGATATGTACATATATATCCCATATTACATAGATATATATCCATATATACCATATATGACACAACCACATTTACAATTTTATTTACTTTTCTCATTTGTTTTTTGGGAGAGTTAATTTTTTAGAGATCATAAGAAAAATAGTTTATCATCCTCTAAGAGGCAACCAGAGTTTCTGAAACCTCCTGTCGTTTCTTCCCTCTGACTCAGCCCAAATACCCGGGGTGCCAAAAAAAGGTATATACATTTTAGGAGATGTTATCTATGTATTGCTTTTCGCAGTTGAATTGAATTATGGTAGCACTATGTATATAACATTTACTCAAAAGATGGCTTTAATCAAATGAATGCTAGCGTCACCATGTGACAGGAAGGACAGTCAAAGAACATGGCAGAAGCACAGTTGTCGTTGGAGGTGCACAAGACCATTTTGAAGTGGTATTTGAAATTCGAGAATGTTGTTGGAGTTTCCCCCACCTTCTCCTGACTTAACACCCCTTGACTTTTTACCTACAAAGGACCTTAAAGGATGTGGTGTGCTGTAGAAAACAGGCTACACTGATGGTCCTTTGGGAAGAAAGTGAAATGGCATGGGCACAAATACAAGTGGACACTTAGGTCACTGTTGCTCAGGCAGTAGTATGTGGTAACTAGGAGTATCTGGATGCTGATGGTAACCACTTCGAGCACCTCTTGTAATTGCAGAAGTCAAACGTGACTTGCATTCATCTTTTGTTATGGGTATATATTCAGTATTGCAATTTTAATACAGTTCTTTTCTTTCTCTCTCCCTCTCTCTCTCTCTTTTTTTTTTTTTTTTTTTTTTTTTGGTGGTTGCCTGGCTGGGAATTGAGCCCAGGCCACAGCGTTGAAAGCACCAATGCCTAACCACTACTTCACCAGGGAACTCCCTTTAATATAATTTTTTCATATCTAAAAATGTGTATAACACTTTTTGGCACCCTCTGTATATGAAAAATGACCCCATTTTTGTTGTTCAGAGAAGAAAATTTCCCAAACACATGATTATTCTGTCTAGTAAATTTGAATTCTTTGGCTTGCAATTTGAACTCTAAAGGCTAGTATCATGGTAAGAACACGTGCTCGGTGGATTTGGCCTCTATCTAGCTTATGCACTGAGTGACCACAGGAAAATTCATTAACCTCTTTAAGCCTCAGTTTCTACATCTCTAAAATGGAAATAAAATACTGAAGCTATCAGTGAATTGTTAAGATTAAGGAAAAGAACTACGTAAAACAACTACAGGATTAAGCCTGGTATATGCTGAGATGTTCAGTAAGAGTTACTTTCCTCTTTACGGTCTTTTTTCAAGGTGGAAACAGACTTAATCTTGGGTTTTTTTATTGAAGGAATAAAAATTTCTGTTGTAACTTAATGCATAAAGAGAAAATACATAAATACCTGGTATTTATTTCAGGTAACAGGAAGATGTATATACATGAAATGGAACATGCTTTGGTTTACAGTTTATGAGTGCTTCCTAATGTTCAATGATAAAGCTCTATTCTGGTCACTCAAAAAAAAAAAAATATTAACTAAAAAAGTTAATGCCACTGTCCAAGGAATCCAAACCTACCTGATAATAAGATCCACCTAGGGTACTTAATAAACATATAGGTTCCCACAGACCTTCCTTAGAAATTCTAATCCAATGGTTCTGAGTGGACCCAGGAATATGTATTTTTGACACAAACCCCAGGTGTTTCCTATTTTAGGCAAGTTTAAGAAACACTGAGTGATTGCTTGGGACTGGGAAAATGACTCATCTGCAATTAAGCAATAATGCCTCTACTTAAGGAACAAAGCCAAATTATTTTAAAGCCATTGAATAATTATAACATATATGCTGTTCCAAAAATTGAATTAGCTATTATTTCAATCAGAAGAATTATTCCTTTCAAAATACATTTACACAAATGTTTAAAGTTTTAAGAAATGTTACCAGTTCTTCATATTTGCATTTGTTATTCTTTTTTTGGTTTGGGAGGCAAACAAAGCATTACTGGTTCTATTGTATATGTTGTCCACAACTGATTTAGGGACAGATTTGTCAGGTGTACAAATTTTGAGGTGCAATTTAAGTTTTGCAGGATTCTTCCTGTTCTAAACTCCTATTTATACACAAAAATAGACCAAATGAATGTCAAACATTGTATTATGAATAGAAATTAAATTGTCCAGAGCTACTGAATGCTACTGACAATATTTTCATTTTATCAAATTAGTTTTATTAACATTTTTATCATATTATATCATTCTAGTTGCAATCATTTTGCACGAACGATTAAGATCAAAGAAAAGTTCACTGGTTGAAGGAAGGGGAAAGGATGGGCAGCTAATTAGTAGAACCAAAAAATCCCACTCAAAGGATCAAACCCCTTGCCTGCTCTGTAATCACTAGTTTCAAACACCTGCAGAGCTCACCCTCTCTCAAGAGAACTGAACTCTGCTAACCTCATCCAACTATCCCAGAAAAGTGTTTACAATGGGGGCCAGACAGGCCTGTCTCAGGTCTAATTCTCATTACCTGGTGGCTTTGTTTTGTCCATTTTACAAAGTGGGAGGTATTCATTAAAATTCTTAAAAAAAACAATTCCCAATAATGAATTGAAATCTATGAGAAAGAAGCAAGCCCCCAAAACAAAATAGATGTATATTTGTTCTTAATTCCCCATTGCACTGACAATGTTTAAAAATGGGAATTCAAAATATTAAAAATGCAGTGAAGTTGTAGGGAATGCATATAGCCCCAAACAGAAGCTGTGGACACCTATCTTTTTGTCTGTCCAACACCCCTTCTGGGTGCTCCAGAGTAGCTCTTCTAGGCACAACTTTCCCCTCCATTCCCTCCTATTTTTAACCAAAGAGCTGCCCTATTTCCTTAGCTGTCTTGGCCACAGTTGACCTGTTGAAGGATGGGATTCTAACTCAGACTTGGCAATGATCCTTCCCCCTCCCTTCTGATTTTTGGATTTTAGACTAAAAGTATCAGGTTACATGACCTCAGGTGGCTGAAGCTCTCTAGTCCATAAAGTTGAAATGTGGTTGATGATAGTGGTGACTGGTAAGCAGAGAGAAAAGAAGTAGATGTGAGGTTCAGAGACAGAGGATGGTAAGTAAGATCTGCCTGAAAATCCTCCTTAAGCAAAAAGAAGGCAGTCGATAAGTTGAACAGTTTTTAAAACTCTGCAAGTCCCAGTTCCATTGCCTGTTATTTAAGGGCAATAGCAATATTTACTTCAAGTGGTTTTTGTGAGGCATTATTGTGGTAATTCATACAAATCGCTAAATACTGGACCCACCACATGTAAAGAGCTCTGTAAATGTCAGCTATTAAGCACCACTAGACATGAGGGGGCTAAGAAAGCTGCAAGAGTGGGACCCACATTGAAAGGACGTGATGTGACAAGGTTTCTGGCATCAGTAGGAAAATATCCTCAAATTAAATTGACAGCTGACTAAAATTTTAACAAATGTGTCAGAAATAACCCAAGCTTGGCAAATAGCGGCCTCTGATTAATCAGGTACTAAAGAAAACCCTAGAGCAGGGTTAATCATGGCGATAATAAGTTATTTATTCTGGGTGCTAACCGTGGGCTAAAGAGGAAGCTGTTTTACCTCTATTTTTAATACTTACCACCATTACATAAATTAGATATTATTCTTATTTCTAGTTTACAGATGAGGAAACTGATACATAGTGTTTCATCTGCCTTCAAGAAGATTATTCACCAAGAGCCCAGTTTTCTCAGTGCTTCAGGGGTGATTGGCCAGTGTGTTTAAAAGTGGCTATTTCTTACTTTTCTCTGTCACCCCTGTCCATCAGCCTGCCTTTGTTGCCAAGCTGGTGAAATGGCCGTTACCGCATTGAAGGAATTTAAGCTCAGGCCCCAGAAGCATCGTTCACTCCCCAGGTGGCTCTCTCTCTTGCTCTCTGGTTGTGGGCATGCTCTGTAGTTCCATTTCCGTTTTTCACTTTCTCTCCTGCTTCTGCTTGCAAGCCTCGCTCTGGAACTGCTTTCTGTCCCTGTAAGGAATTTTTGAATAAGACTGAATTACCACCTAATTTTTTTTTTCTTTTTTTTAGTCTGTAATTCTTCACTGCCCTTTGTTCCTGCAGCCTCTGCTTAGTTTCAGCCCTTGCTTTGCCCTGTCTTGTGGGATTACTATACATTCTAATTGAGACTGTTAATTTGTCTAGCTCTGGTTACCCATGATCACAGCTTCCCAGAAAATGTCAGGTCCATCTGTTCCCTAAACCAGCATACTCTGATTTCCTGCCTCTGCCTTGGAACCCATCGCTGTGATCTGTCATCCTGTATCCTTGACCTCTTGACATATGTATTTTTTTATTTTTCCAACTAGCTTATAGGTTCTAGCTGTAGAATAATATGCTTTACAGTGTGATTCTCAGTCCATCTGTACTTGAATCATCTTGAGTGCTTTATGAAAATGAAAACTTTTAGTCCCATCCCCATGAATCAGAATCTCTATGGTAAGCCCAAGAAGTAAGCATTTTTAACAAGCTACCCAGGTGATTCTCATGCATATAGAGCTTGGGACCCATTGTACTGGAAGAAGAGATACTATAATTATAGACTTTTTTTTTAAACTCTAGGAACTTCCAGTACTGTGCTTAGCACCTGGAAGATTCTCACTAATTGCTCCTTGGATTAGGGAATGAATAAGTCTAACTTCAAAAGGAAATCCAGTCATGGGAAATCTTCCCTACTCTGAGGAAATATTTGCAATTTTCGCTAACCATGCCCATAATACCAACTTCAATTAGTATAATCCTCATTCTCTCATTAGTTAAACTGCTTAAATCTCCTTCAGAGTTTGATTATTCCTAAAATAATATAATTTTAATTTACTTTGGTTGTGATGAAATATCATATCAAATTGGTTCCAAACCGTCTAAGTGTTCTTAAGTTAATTTAGACATCCTCTTGGGTAGAATCTAGAAAAACTTCCTCCAATTATTGTATATCTAGAAGAAAATACCAAAATGACTTTATAAGCTAGGTAAATACTGTTATAGGGACTACTAAAAAAATTTTAATATTTTAATGTATTGTTAATTCAACCAATATTTACTGTACTTAAACATTCAGATTATTATCACAAGCAGTACATACAAGAAAACCAATGATTCTCTACTGCTCCTTGGGAATATTAATATTTGGATTGGGGGAGGGCGGGTAAATCCCTGGCTGGGAATTGTACCCAGGCTGCAGCGTTGAGAGCATCGAAGCCTAGCCACTACACCATCAGGGAACTCCCTTGATTTCTTTATTCAATTAGGTTTGGAGGCTCTTTTTGCTTCCTAACTTTTTCCCATTTAAAACGGGGTGATGCTAGGAAGACACTATGCAATACTGACTTAAAGAGATCTTTTGTTTAGAGGGCTTCTATCAGCATAACTCATTAACACAGAAGCTTCCCTCTAGTCTATGTCTTTCCGACGTTGCCATGATCTCTTTGCTAACTTTACTCTGACTTTGAACATGTGCAAAGAGAAATGAAACCAAGGTGATCTAAATATGTTATTAGTTTTAATCTTTACAGTGAGCTTATGAGGCAAGCAATTTTCTTTCTACTATAGAAGAGATAGTTAAGGCTAATAGTGGTTATATAGTTGGACCAAGTCATATAGCAATGAAGCAGCACAGCCAGGACTCAATTTCCCATTTCTTTCGTCCCTAGGTTCATCGACTTCTACAATACCATTTGCTTCACCACTTTATCTTGCTACTTCTTTTTTTTTTTTTATTGATTCACCATCTTTTTTTTTTTTTTTTTTGTATGTGGGTAGTTCCCTGGCTGGAATCAAACCCAGGCCACAGCGTTGACAATGCCAGTGCCAAAGCCTTAAGCCACTACACCACCAGGGAACTCCCCTATCTTGCTACTTCTTAAACACCTTTCTGCCATCCCCCTGGGATGTGGGTATTACCCTTGGCCATGTGTTGGTGTACCTACTCTGAAATAGTCTTACCCAGGAGTTCTCTAGGAATCAGATGCTCCATTGGTTCCCTTTCACTTAGCTACTCTCCATTCCATCCTCTGTCAACTTCCTCTTCATGGCCTGTCTTTCCAAGCTTAGATACCAGAGCACCACTTGTAGAAACAAAGCAATCATATAGTCTTCTTTGATTATTTCTATGTGTCTTGTTATGGATAAGACATTAGTCAGTTGAAAATAGGGTTTGCTGCATGTAACATAAAATCCACCTATAGTGGCTAAACAAAATGTGGTTTATTTTTCTCATATAACAAGACCAGAGGTACGTGTTTGCACAGATGCTGTAACGATTTCACAGCTCCTTTCATCATAAAGGCAAAAATCCTTGCTATATCACCTGCTATTGCATCCGCATTCAAAATTAGATGAAAGAGAACAGGGCAGTGTCAGTTGTATTCCTCCTTATCTAGCAAAAAAGCCAAATCTTTCCCAGAACGCATCCCCCTACACACACCCAGCAGACTTCACCTAAGGCCATGTTGAACAGAATGGATCACAAGGCCCATCCCCAGCTGTTAAAAAGGAAGAGAAAGCATTTGAAAACCAATGTAATGCAACACATCAAGAAGCTAAAGAAGAAAAACCACATGATTATATCAATAGGTGCAGAAAAAGCATTTAACAAAATCTAACACTTATTTATGATAAAAACTCTCAGAAAAGTAGGAATAGAGGGAAACTTGCTTAACTGGATAAAGACGGTCATCTACAGAAAGATCTACATTTATCATACTCAATAGTGAGAAACTAGAAGTTTTCCTGTTAAGATCAGAAATAAGACAAGTTGTTCCCTCTCAATACTCCTTTTCAACATCATACTACAAGTCCTAGCCACATAGATTAAAAGGATTAATGTCATTAAAATGTCCATACTACCCAAAGCAATCTACAGATTTAATGCAATCCTTATGTAAACACCAAAGGCATTCCTCTCAGAATTAGAACAAATAATCCTAAAATTTATATGGAATCACAAAAAACCATGAGTAGCCAAAGCAATCTCGAGGAACAACAAAGTTGGTATCACACTTCCTGATTTCAAACTGCTACAAAGCTGTAATAATCAAAACCGTATTGCAATGGCACAAAATCAGACAGATAGATAATTGGAACAGAATAGAGAGCCCAGAAATAAACCTTATGTATATGGTCTATTTATCTACAAAAGAAGCATGACTATACAATGGAGAAATGACAGTCTCTTCAATAAGTAGTATTGAGAAAATACATGCAAAAACATAAAATTGGACCACTCTCTTACATCATATACAAAAAATAAACTTGAAATGGATTAAAGACAAATGTAAGATCTGACACCATAAAGCTCCTAGAAAAAAACATAGGTAGTAAACATCAGTCTTTGTAATTTCTTTACAAATATGTTTCTTTGAGCAAGAGAACCAAAAGCAAAAATAAACAAATGGGACTTCATAGAACTCATTAGCTTCTGCACAGTGAAGGATACCATCAACAAAACAAAAAGACAACTTACTGAATGGGAGAATATATTCACAAATGATATATTTGATAAGGAGTTGACATTGAAAATATATAAGAAACTCATATAATTCAATAACAGAATAAAAACAATCTGATTAAAAAATGGGCACATGAAGGGACATTTCTCCAAAGAAGAATACAGATACAAATAAGTACATGAAAAAATGCTCAACACCACTAATCACCAAGGAAATGCAAATCAAAACCACAATGATATACCACCTCATACCAGTCAGAATGCTATTATCAAAAAGCCAGCAAATTATCTGTGTTTGCAAGAATGTGGAAAAGAGACAACCCTTGCTCACTGCTCATAGAATTGTAAATTGATGCAGCCACTATGGGAAACAGTATGGAGAGTCATAAAAAACTAAAGACTAAAAAACTAAGACTAAAAACTAAAAATACAGCTACCCAGCAATTCCTGTTTTGGGTATTTATTTGAAGAAAACAAAAACACTAATTCAAAAAGAAATATGCACTCCTATGTTCATTGCAGCATTATTTACAATAGCCACAATATAAAAACAACTTAGGTATCTATTGATAGATGAATGGATGCAAAAGATATGGCACACACACACACACACACACACACACACAATGGAGTATTTCTCAGCAGTAAAAAAGAATGAAATTTTGCCATTTGCAACAACATGAATGAACCTAGAGGGTATTATGCTAAGTATAACAAGTCAGATAGAGAAAGACAAATACCATATGGTTTCACTTACATTTAAAATAGAAACGAAACCAACCAAACAAACAAAACAAAAACAGACTCATGGAAATAGAGATCAAACTGATGGTTGCCAGAGAGGGGGGCGTATGGGCAGATGAGTGAAAAAGGTAAAGAGGAATATAGTCAATAATATTGTGATAAATTTACACAATGACAGATGATTACTAGACTTAGTGTGGTGATCACAATGTAAGGTACATAAATGTCAAATCACTATACTATACTGTATTCCTGAGACAAATATTACATACCAACCATACTTAAGGAAAAAAAATTTTAAGTCCTGGCTAATTCAGTAAGACAAGAAAAAGAAATAGAAGGCATAAAGACTGAGAATGAAGTAATAAAGCTTTCTTTGTTTGCAGGTGGCATGATTATTTATGTAGAAAATTTGGAAGAATAAATAAAAGAAACTCTTGGAATTAATAAGAGATTATAGTAAGATCGTAGATTACTAGGTTGAAATATAAAAGTCAATCACTTTCCTATATACCAGCAATGAACAAGTAGAACTGGGAAGTAAAAGCAAATATCATTTACATTAGCATCCCGAAAATAAAATATTTAGATATAAATCTAACAAAATATGTACAAGATCTATATAAGGAAAACTACAAAACTCTGATGAACAAATTCAAAGAACTGAAAAAAATGCAGAGATATACCACGTTCCTGGATAGGAAGACACAATATTGTGTCAAGATGTCAATTTTTTTTAACTAGACCTATAGATTCCATGAAATCTCAATCAAAATCCCAGAAAGGTATTCTGTGGATACCAACAAACTGATTCTAAAGTTTGTATGGAAAGGCAAAAGAACCAGAATAGCCACCACAGTATTGAAAGAGACAAGCAAAGTTCGAGAACTGACACTAATTAGCTTCAAGATTTACTATAAAGCTGCAATGATCAAGACAGTGTAATACTGGAACAGAATAGAGACTCAGAACTAGATCCACAAATATGTAGTCAGCTGATTTTTTATAACAAAACAAAGCAAAAATAGTTTTTTAAAAAAACAGTGCTGGAACAACTGGACATCCACATGTAAAAAATAAAGAAAAAGAAACTAATCTAGGCACAGACTATATACATCCTTCAGAAAAATTAACTCAAAATAGATTACAGACTTAATTGTAAATTATGAAACTATAAAATTCCTAGAATATAACATAGGAAAAAATCCAGATGACTTTGGTTATAGCAATGACTTTTTAGATACAACACCAAAGGCACTATCCATGAAAGAAATAATTGATAAGCTAGATTTCATTAAAATTAAAAACTGCAAAAGACACTGTCAAGAAAACGGGAGAACAATTCACACTTGCAAAAGATTCATCTGATAAAGCACTGTGATCCAAAATCTACAAAGAACTCCTAAAACTTAACAATAAGAAAACCAACTACCTGATTAGAAATTGGTCAAAAGGCCCTAATAGACACCTTACTAAAGAAGATATACAGATGGTAAAGATTCTCCATACCATATGTCATTAAGGAATTGCAAATTAAAACAACAATGAGATACAATTATACACCTATCAGAATGGCCGAAACACTGACACCACCAAATGCTAGCAGGCAAGTGGAGCAACAGGAACTCGTTTCATTGCTGGTGGGAATGCAAGATGGCACAGCCACTTTGGAAGAGAGTTTGGCAGTTTCTTACAAAATCAGACATACAGTTACCATAAAACCCAGCTTCTTAGTATTTACCCAAATGAAGTGAAAAATTATATCCACACACAACCCTCACAGATGTTTATAGCAGCTTTATTTATAATTGCCAAAACTTCAAACAACCAAGATGTGCTTTAGCAGATGAATGGAGAAACAAACTGTAGTACATCCAGACAATGGAATGTTATTCAGCATTTAAAAGAAAAGAGCTATCAAGCCACGAAAAGACATGGAGAAAATGTAAATGCATATTACTAAGTGAAATAAGCCAATATGAAAAGGCTACATACTGTGTGGTTCTAACTATATGACATTCTAGAAAAGACAAAACTATGGAGACAATAAAAAAATTAGTGGTTGCCGGGGTGAAGGATGGGAGGTAGAGAGATGAATAGGCAGAGCACAGAGAATTTTTAGAGCAGTAAAACTACTCAGTGTGATACTACAGTAGTGGTTACATGTCATTATATGTTTGCCCAAACCCAGAGAACATACCACAGCAAGCAACAACTCTAATGTAAACTATGGATTTTGGGTGATGATGTACCAGTGCAGGCTGATTAACTGTAACAAATGGACCCCTGCGGTTGGGCAATGTCTACCGTTAGGGAAGCTGTGGGTGTGTGGGGGCAGGGGACATATGGAAAATCTCTGTACCTTCTGCTTGATTTTGCTCTGAATCTAAAACTGCCTTCACAATAAAGCTTATCTTTTTTAAAAAGGCAGAGAAAGGAGGAAATAGGATTGCCATTATTGGCCTAGACCAATCATTATTTTGCCTGGGTCTGGAAACACTGCTGTTTTAAACTAAATTGAAGTTTTGTTAGCAAGGAAGAAGGGAGAAATTTCCTCCTATCTGGTATTTCCTAATTAAAATTTTTTTCTGGCTGTACATGGGTTTCTTTACAATGTTATGGTAATCCCTATTGTATTTACTGGATGGATGGTATGTAACTAACAGTGTCTACCATACAGGTGCTGCTTCATGATTTCCAATTCTTGGTACTGAAAGAAGAGTCAAGGCACTCTAGACTGGCCACCTGCTCTGACCCAGCCTCTTTCTCTGCTTCACTGTCTAATACATCAAGAGTTCTTGCTTGCCAAATGGGCAGCCCAGGTTCCAGGAGAAGCTTGTGGCTGTGGGACTGCAGCCATGGACCAGAATTGTGGGTATTCAATTGAAGGGTTTGTCCTTAATAGTACTGGGACATAAAAACTTTTCATCTTTGTTTGAATTAAATCTTATAAGGAAGTGTAAACACATGAATCAGATACCATCAGAGTTGCTTGCCTGAATCTAGGATGAGGGGTGAAGCAGCTCTTCTTTGTATAATACAATGGTTCAAACCCCTGGCTGGAACCAAAGCCTACCAGAGCTGACTTTTAGTAAATGCTGCTCCCATGACCTGAAAGAATTAAAAAGGATGTTTGTTACCTCTGCCCTCTGGTAGTTAAAGAATGACCAGCAATATTGTTGGGATAGACTTATACATGGTGCTTATATTAAAATGTTCATGTGTAAATTATGTTCAGCTGAAGTCTGAATGAAGCTGATACTGCTTAAAAGGAAAGAACTGCAACACAGTAATTAATGACAGTTTATGTTTACACCCTGATTATATAACAAAGCCTAGCTGCTTGTCTCCTCTTTTAAGTTTATTACAGCAATCAGAGTCATGTGTTGGAATTTTATGTGTATATGTCTGTGTGGATAATGCAAGCCTTAGCATTCCTTAGCAGGGACCTAGTCTTAAATAGTACTTTTACAGAAAGACAGTTTCACAACAGTATGGCACTTTCTCTTCAGCAAAGAAACCCAAGTGGAACTCTAATCAAGGACAGACCTAGTATCTCTTCTTTATTTGACATTAACCTAAATTCAGGCTTTAACCTCTAAGTTTTATTATGTTTAAACAAATATGTAAACTGATATTGTCTTCCTCCTATCCATGGCAGATAATGGACTACTGCAAACTGTAAACTAGAGTATTATATTCTTTCTGTGTTACACTTCTGTTTCCTACCTTACTGGTTTCGTCGTTTCCTCTTGCTTTTAGAAAGAGCCAAATAGAATTAGAGAGCCATTTAAGAAATGTCCTCCTTGGTGTTATTTTCTAATTAAGATTTTTTTGGATTTTAAGATGGTTTTTCACATGTTGTAATCCTTAATGTATTTATTGTTTATAATAAAAATACCTTTCTTAAAAAAAATGAGTAAGATTATATACGTGCGGCTGTCAGAGGGGTCCTTAGCAGTGTGTGAGTTAATTTGTTTGTTTATCTCACAGGCATTGATTGAATGCTAATTATGTCCCATGCACTGTGGGAGCCGAACTCTTATCCTCAGAAGTTCACAAGGCAGTAGAAGAAATAGACTTGTAAATTAAATACTGTGACACAGTGTTCTTGACATGACAGAGAGCTACATAACACAATATGTAAACCCTAATGAGGGCCAAGTGTGCTTCCACGGGACATACAATTTCAATTGAATTTTGAAGGCAACTTAGCAAAGCCCTCCTCTTGCCTGGGATTGTGGATCAGGTGGTGACAGAGTTCACCTGAGTTCCAGTTCTAGTGGGAAGCTGAGATACCAAACCTATTAGAGCAACAAGAACTACTCAGAACAAAGGTGGTAGCTCCATATGATATAACACTATTCAACCATCCCCCCTCCCAATCATGTCTTATAATCACTCATTCAACAAGCATTTATTGAGTTCCTACCATGTTTGTAGCAGTGCTTTATGAGCTGGGAATATAGTATACAACAAAACAGATATAAATTCTCACTCTGGTGGAACTTACAATGAGGAGAGAAATAATATTAAATACTTCAGAAAATGTCAAGTGAGAAAAACTTGTTATAGAATAATATATATGGTATAATCTCAATTTTGTTGTATATAAAAAAGCTGAAGGATTATTTTATCAGTTAGCTTTTGCTGCATAACAGACTACCCTAAAATTTAGTGCTTTGAACAACAGCTACTTAATTAGCTCAGGATTTAGGGGGTTTGTACCCTGAACTGGGTTTATCTGGTGGTTCTTCTGTTGGTCTTGATTACATTCACTAATAGGTCTGTGCTCAGCTGCCAATCAACTGGGCACCTCTGTTTCTGGGTATTTGTTGAAGTGATGTGACAGGGCCTACTGGTCACATGTCTCATCACTCAGAAGATTAGCATAGCTTGTTTACAAGGTGGCAATGTCTTCTAAGAGCAGCAAGTGAGGGCAAACACAATCACAAGATTTTCAAAGTCTCTGCTTGTGATACATTTGCTATTGTCCCATTGACTAAGCCCAGAGTCAGGCGTGAGAAAGGAATACCCAAGGGTGTGGCTATAGGAAGGTATGAACAGATTTGAAGTTCTTGCTGCAAGAACAATGAATGTATGCCAAAAAGTTGAGGGTAGTTGTCTGGGTAGTAGTGGGATTATATTCTATGGTTTCTTCTGTGTTTCTCCTTTAATTTTTCAAATTTCTTTTAGTAATTATGTAGAACTTTTATAATAAGAAATGGAACAATATATATAGAGAGGCCTGAAACCTAGTGGTATGGCCTAGGGCAAAGAGAAGAAGTCAGGAGAAGAAAGCAGGTACCTATTATGAGGACAGGAGAATGCTGGGGGACTTGCAAATTGGAGCACAGGGTTAGTGCCCAGTGGTCAGCACTGGGCACTTCGTACTACACTAAGCTCGGCTGAACTAGAAAAGAGAGGGTTAGCAACCTGCTTCCTGGCTCAGAAATAAACTAGGTTATGATACAGTATGCATATATAAGAAATAAGAAGATCCAATTTAGGGTGCAGGAGTGAGCTCAGGCAAGAGGAATAATGAAGGGAGGAGTCCCCTTATGTAAATCTAAACCTCCTATTGGAGTGGGATGAACTAGGGGAAATTGAAGGTAATTCTAAGTCTCTTTGATAATCTTAAAATTAGATAGTAGAATAGTATTATATGTCTGTGCATGTGTGTGTGAGATCTGATATATGCTGGTAATAACTCAAATATCATTTCATTCAAATTCGGTATTACATCAGAGTCCTAGAGAAATGGCAAGACTTGACATGTCTCCTGACATCTTGTGGCAGAAAATCTTGAGGTAGAACTGAGTCCAAGTCTCTGGAGAGCAAGCCTGGTGCTGTCTTTTTGCTGTACTGCTGCTATCATGGCAGCTGGTCCATTTGTAAACAAAGGAATACTGACTGCCTCTCTTTCTCTCCTTCTTCCTCTCCTCTCTTCTCCCCTCCTCATCCTCTCCAAACAGCCCCCACCCCAACATACACCTTGGGTATTAAGATGATCCAGGTGTTATCCTTAATGATGGCCACCATTTCCCTTACTGTCCCCTTAAGTCTATACCTGAAGGTTATGAGCTAAAATATACTAGGCAGGCAATTTTTAAAAGATGTACAGCTAAAAAGCACTTAAAAAATAGAGACTAATTCTCCAAGTCAACACCGGTCTCAGGCCTGGGATTTTGCCAGGGGGATAATTACTTGCTGTGTGGATGGGACTTTCTTGGCCTTACTTGACTTCGGCCTATTAGTATGCCCAAGGCTGTTACCTTGAAAGAAGCATTGAAAATAAAAGTTATTATTGGTGCAATCAATATTTTATTATTTCTCAGGTCCAATGACATTTCTTTTTATGATGGTCAGAACCAGGTATTTTGTCATTAAAAGAATGCATATAATTCCACAAGAACCTGGGTTATAGCACCTATCTAAATATATTAATTTTTATTTATTTACTTATTATTATTATTATTATTATTTTGTATGTGGGTAGTTCCTTGGCTGGGAATTGAACCAGGCGGCAGCGTTGACAGCACCGAAGCCTTAAGCCACTACACCACCAGGGAACTCCTAAATATGTTAATATTTAGGCTCTATATGAATTAATGCAACAATGAGATAGACAGGAACAAGTAAAAGAGGGAGAAATGGAGGAGCTACTGTTCATATGTACTAGGGGGTTTCAAGTTGTTATGATTTGTGACTCACGCAAACAGATACACAGAGCACTCTCTGCAAACAGAGCTCTCTGCAAAGAGTTAGGATTTACCCATTTCTACCACAAATGAATGGAAGAATTAATTAATTATTTCAATGTGTCAAGCCAAAAACATTGGACTTAGTGATCTGGTTTTTTAACTGATTGATCTGGATAATAACATGATGTGTTCACTTTATGTTTAGTTAGATGTGGACTTAATGGTTTCCTAACCCTCTTCTTTCCCTCACATTCTCACAGAGAGCTCACTCAACACTTACTCCTGCCACCATGTGTTTAGGCTAACAGGAAAGCATATCATGTTTATGACAAGATATTTGAGAAATTCTTCTCAACCATTGCTAACTTAAATCCAAAACCTCTGAAATTTCCCTAAAATGTGACTGCAGCACCTGGATTGCTGAGTTGGTTTTATCCCCACAGCTATTTGCATTTTTCCATGCAGGTCACACTATCTGCACAATTCACCTAAGTTTCAGGTAGCTAACACACCTTTGACAAATGAGCATCTATTCCAAATATGAGGTATTTGGTTGAAATAGGTTTGGCTCTCAACTCAATATTGCATGTGGTTTAGAAGTCTTTACGCAATCCTTTGGTTTTTTATATAATGCAACCCTAATTAAAAACAAAAAACAAAAAACAGAAGAGGCTGCTAGTTGCTAGGATCTCCTTCACCTTTGGGACCTTGAGCCATAACTAAAACTCTAGCAAATGGGTAGGATCACAATCTGCATGCATGCTTTTCTACTCAGATCTCTTCTGGCTGCAAATAGTGCCATGCAATGAAAAATCACAGACTTTGGAGATATCAGACCCCAAATCCCAACTCCAACACTTCTTTGATATTGTTTCTGTCCAGAACTCTTTGAAACAAATGGACAGACAATTCAGGGGGAAAATAATCTGCTCTAGGGACCTTCCTGAATCGATTCTACACAAAAGTAATTAAAAAATAATTTGGGTGGTGGAGGAGAGAGGGGGAGTAAAATACATGGTGATGGAAGAAGAACTGACTCTGGGTAGTAAACACACAATGCAACACATAGATGATGTGTTATAGAACTGTACCCATGAAACCTATATAATTTTACTAACCAATGTCCCCCCAATGAATTTAATTAAAAGATAATAGTTTGAATGATTTTTTAAGAAACATTCGTTGAATGTCTATTCTGAGTCAGGTTTCTTGGGTTATAGAGATAAGTAAATTAAATCTCTTCCTCAAGAAGCCCCCCAGCCTAAAAGAGAAGACACATGTATAAACAGATTAATTATAACATGGTAAGTACAAGAGTAAAATTGAGTGGAGGGTACAGTAGCAGTACAGAGGGGTAGTGCATAATGTTTTCCTAGGGCAGAGATGCCCAGGGAGGACCTCCCATGTCTCATTTAGCAGTGCAGGCCTAGAGGATCTTTCAAGGAGCCACGAAGTTGTCATGTGGACTTAGAGAATATTGGGCTAAAAGGTACCTATCTTTCTACACTTAGCCAAAACTGCAGTTATAAACCATTCTCTGCAAATAGGCTACTCTACATAATCCGTGGGAAATGGTGATGTTAAAAGTATTAAAATATAAGAATTTCTCCTTTCTCCTCTGGTCTCTATTTTGACTTTTTTTCTATTTGCTACTTTATAGTATTGTTCTCAGTGACATTTAAAAAAGATTATTAGCTTGAATATTATTATTCTGCTTATGTTTTTCAATGCTGGTTTGAAACAGAAGAGCATTAACTCATATGTGGTATCACTGAAAAGACACAATTCTTATTTTTGTAGCTCATACAGGTATCTCATTTTTATCAGAATGCTGGAAAAGCTGCACAAAACTAACTCAACTCTTTTTATTTTGCTTCTTGGGGTGGCACATTCTGCCAACACTCTACCTTTGGCTTACTAATGAGTAAGGAAGAACTGTAAGGAAAAGGATCTATGGTTTGCCCTCTCTTTCCCTTCCCTTCTAGGTCATCATTTTCAGTGTACATGGCTCACTAATAAAGAGAATTATTATGAGAGAGAAAAGCTATAATAGGGTTCCTTGGTTTTAATGTTTCTTAGAACGTCTTCCCTTCTTACTGCATTCAAAACAACTTTTGGTTCAAATGGAAAGCATGGCTCCTTGGGGCTGTCAGAACCTCTACTTACTCAGTCGTGGGTGTAACACTTACTTTATGCTTGTTTTGTGTCTTGCTGTGAGTTTACTGGAATTCTGTACCTACGGGGACTGGGAATATGATACGCAAATGGAGCCTGAATAAACAGTGGATGCTCCATTGTCCACTGTACAATTTCACTTACAAAACACAAGTTCCAAGACAAAATCATTAAGACTTCCATGATAGCAACAGAATACTAAACCAAGAGCAGGGCCCATGAAGCTGCTCTGTATACAAGAAAAGGCTTAAACCTGGACTCAGGTTAAAAAAAATACATGGTAATTTATTACATTTTATGATTTGCCATCATTGTAGCTTCTAGATAAACTTCCTGTGACTAACCACCTTTATATGTTCATGATCTGGTTTCAAGATCATTCTTCGAAAATACTAGAGTGTTCTGATGGGGACTATATAAGGTCTATAAATCTCTAAGCATTATGTTCTCTTGTACACATAAAACTAATAAAAGAAAGAAAAAAGAAAGAAAAAAGAAAAAAACACTACAATGTTATTACAATCATCATTTACACCAGAATATTTTGTTCGCCACAGAAAAGGGCAACTTAATTAGCTTGGTCTTCTTCACCCAAGAATCCACAGTCCAACACAGGCCACAATGACAGGAATAGAAGCATAAAGTATACCAGACAATAGTTTAATACTGAATAAAATCTTTCATTAATAAATTACTAACCTTATATGACCTCAGAAGAATAAGCTTTTCAATTGTAAAGAGCAAGACATCAAGATTATGTTATTTTTAGACGTCAAAGCACGTATCTTATTTATATAACAAAGGGTTATTGACATTACCCTTTGCAGTAGGAGAGTGTTATCAGTAAGTTTTCTGTGCCTGTAACATGAAATGATTTACTATTTATTTTTTGTTTTGTTTTTAAATAGACTTTATTTTTTAGAGCAGGGTTAGGTTCACAGCAAAACTAAGGAGAAAATACAGTTTCCACATACTCCTTAAACCCACACACTATTCTCTTTTATTAATTATTTTCACAGCATCATTAGAAAAATAGATGAGCCTCTCAATTCCTATAATACTTTTGGAGATATCATGGCACAGAATTTTACTACTTTAGACCAAAGGTATCTTAAAAATTGAGTTGATGTTTCCTAAATTTCAGTAATTTGAGTCTCATATTACAGATTCAGTGATCTAAATGCCATGCCTACTTTATTAGTTTAGTGTTTGTCTTTAAACTTTTTATTTAAATGCATTCATTTTAGACAGAAACTTTGTCTATTCTATAATTAGGAAGGCAATTGTAAAAATCAGTGCAGAGCTATTACAACTAAGAATAAGTTGGCACATGCCTCATATCAATTCACAGAATGCTGCCTGTCATAGTTTGGGAATAATGATTTGCTTCAACATTCCCAGCAGGGTGTTTTTGTTTTGTTTTGTTTTTTTCAACTTTTTCTGATTTATTTCATTTAGCATGATAATCTCAAGATCTGTTTATGTTGTTTTTTGCCACAATACTACTGAAGAATGGAGTTCACAGCATAGCACTTTCTCACATCAGATATAGTAGCCATTTTAAAGGCTTTGACCTAGAGCAGGCAGAACATGGGTTAGTTAGGCCAATTCTGTACATCCACTACGTGTCGTATCCTTTCACTTCATTTTCTCTTACTGATCTAGACACCTCATTTATAGACAAAGCAACTGAAGTTAAGAAAGCGGGTATCTGCCTAATTTATGCAGCCTGAAGGAAAGCCAGGACTTCCCAACCTGGCCCCACTCACTTTTGTCCCAGGACTCTCTAGTTTTTCTACAGGACCTCTCCAACCCTCAAACTGAGATAATCAAACAATAGGTTCCTGGACATTAAAGGGAGCAGGAGATTAAAATGTAAAGTCATAATGTTCTCTTGCACATGAGCACCAACATACTAAAACTGAGCAGTGCCTTCCCAAATGTCTACTCTTAGGGACAGCAAGAATGCAGGCCAGTGTTTCCCAAAGTCTAGGACTTATCCATTAGACAATTTAGGGGAGTACACAAATACAACTTTGAAAAGCATAGACAAAGCATAGTGAGGTAGCCACTCCTTTCAAATTCTGTTTTTAACCTTCTGACACTTGCTAATCTTTTTTAAATAAAGAGAAAACAGGTATTATACTCAAGTTATCTATCAGGGATTTATCTAGCTAGTATTTAATTAATGAGTTGTTTTTAGTGTGTGTGTGTGTGTGTGTGTGTGTGTGTGTGTGTGTGTGTATGTGTGTGTGTTAGTCTGACCAGGTTGCTATAACAAAATACTATAGACTAGTTGTCTTAAAAAATAGGCATTTATTTCTCAGAGTTTGGGAGGCTGCTAAGTCCAAAACCAAGGTGCCAGCAGATTGACTTGTTGGTGAGAGCCTTCTTTCTGACTTGCAGAAGGCTACCTTCTAAGCTGTGTCCTCGCATGGCTGGTGGAAAGAGTGAGAGCTTTGATCTCTCCCTCTTCTTTTTAAGGACACGAATTCCATCCTGTGGGCTCCACCTTCATGACCTCATCTAAGCCTAACTACCTCCCAAGGGCCCTCACCTCCAAGTATCATCACATTGGGGTTACAAATCAACATGAATTTGAGGCGGGGGGACACATTCAGTCCATAACACTATGTCCTACTGTTACTTTCTATTTATAACAGGTGATTCAAAATGTTCTATTTATGGTAGGTATGTACAATTTATCATTTAAATAAACTTATTTAAATGAAAATGTGAGGTGAATTAAAGAAAACTCCGAAGAAAATAATAGTTCTGATTGTATATAAATATGTCAAACATGTGAAAATAGCATGAGAGTGGCTCAAGGTTGAGAAACTGGCAAACGTAAAGGGAACTGATAGCGATTTCTCTGATGTGTTGAGTGTTCTCCCCAGCATTAGTCAGTTGTGATGAGGGTGGGAAAACTTAACAATTAAAAACCAAACTAATCATAGGTACTTTCTCCTTCTGGAAAATTTTCTAGTGGGGGAGGTATCATAATTAACATTAATGGGGAAATAAATCTGTATGTTGCTCATTTCCACAAGCAGAGGCTGGTGAGAGAGAGAAAGAAAAATGAAGAAAGGGAATTTTAATCCTCTGGCATCAATTCTATGTTTCTAGAGAGAGACTCAGGGAGTATATTGACCGCTGTTGGGCAGAGCATGTTAGGGGCTCTGGTTATGGAATAGTGCAGATGGGGCCAACTAGACAAAGAAAGGTTAATTGCTTTTTACCCCTAATTAATTAGTGGGATGAGCCCGGTGGTAGAACTCAAGAAAATGGACAAAGAAGAAAAAAAGGATGTGGCTGCACCTTTCCATTACCTGCAACTTCAATAATGTTTACTACATACAAACACTTGGGGGTTTTTTGCTATTTTTTATCAGGGTAACGTGTAGTTGTGGAAAGATCAGGTGATTTGAGAGTGATCAAGGAATGCCTGTTGTGTCCTATTTATATATTTATTTGGTTAAAAACTGTATTTATTGATCATTTATTAGGCTCAAAGTGCAAGTGCCAGGCACTAGGAACAGTAGGGGGCAAAAAGTCACAGTCCTGACATCACAGCACTTGCAGTTAAGTAGAAGAACTGCCATTGGAAAAAAAAAAAAAGAATACTGACATAAATGAATACCATGGGAAAAAAAACAAAAACCGAAAACAAACAAACCTGGGTGCTGTGAGGCAGTGTAAGAGGGCTTTATCAGGTACTGCCTGCTTGCAACTTTACACCCACCCGGTCTCACTCACTTCCCATTCCAGTGTCTGCTGTAGTAACCAATTACAGAGCAGGCTTCAACCCGTCTCATGCAAGTGCAATCCACACCACTGCCAGATCCATGCTGCTGGTGTCCAAGCTTCTGCCCAGGAGCTTCTCTGACTTCACAATATGACATGACTTTGGGAATCCACCCAATACTCACACATGTGCAACCCAGAGTGTGGGAGTATTAATGCCATGTGGGAGCCACAGAATAAATGCTTCCATCTTTCTGAAGTCTACTGTTTGAGACACGTTTCGTAAGGTTTCTCAGAAGGTTCTGTGAGATTGCATGCCCAGTTGTCAATTCACTAATACATCCTTATTATTGTCTCTCCCTCATTCCATGATTCACTTCCTCCCAGTTGTGTGTCAAACTGGCTCATATGGGGTGGCAAGAGCCAATCGTTAAATTTCAGGAATTTTGCCATTTGGTGGTTAAACACAGGCATTATTTAAAATTAAATTATATAAAATTAATTTATATTAAAAACAAAGGTAATAAGATTCAGGATTTATTACTTCCTAATTATTTTTCTCCATTTTATTATTCTTTGCTCTCTTGAAGTTATTTACATCTATTATACATAAATGTTTGGTGGAAATACTATGCAATGGTATGCTATGTTGCATCTCTTCCCAAGTGCACGTTTTGTAACATTATATTAGTAGCTGGTTATCAACCATGGAGGAAGTATCTGCATCACAAAATAGGCAAAAACTACAACTTAGGATTTTTTTTTTCTTTTCTTTTTTGGGGGGGTAATTCCCTGGCTGGGAGTTGAACCCAGGCCCCAGCGTTGAGAGCGCCGAAGCCTAGCCACTACACCACCAGGGAACTCCCCAAGTTAGGATTTGATCAATTATTCTGATGATTGTTTAGACTTAAGGAAATATTAAAAGTGTAGATTATTCCCAGCTAGGGAACTACCCCCCCACCAAAAAGTGTAGATTAAACTTAGAAGTCTGTTATCTCTGTAACAATTACATTATGAATGGCACAAAAATATTGTGTTTTATTACTCAATTCAGCAAAAAAGTCACTCACAAGCTTTATGAATGAGTGAAGTTGACACACATCTCTTACTTTCACTTTCATCCTATTTAGTGTAAATGAATCAACGTTCATATCACAACTGTACTTGTTTGACAATCACAAATATAGTTTAGCTATGAATAAGACTTCAGTAAAAATCAGTTAAAGCACTCCGTGAAATTAATCAGCTATGTAGAACTTACCATAATAAGCATTGTATATTTTATTACAATTTGGAAATTGTGTGTTCTATTTTACTTATGTCAGTAAAAGTTTGTAATAAACTTTTGTACATATATATGTATATTGCATACATTTTCCTAGAGAGCTGGTTGTTAAACATTCATCAGCACCCCATTGGTCCTTACTCATATTAACATCTTTATTTTATACTCTGCTTTAAGAACCAAGGATAAGACCATTGTAGTCAGGTGGTTCTAGAAAGCAGACCCTTACAATGGGAATTTGGAATTAGATCATTTACCAATAAGATGGCAACAAGATCCTTGTTGCTGGTAATAATGTTGATAAACTTTGGCATGCACTAGCATCCCAATTACTAAGACTATTACTTATGGTGACTGGAACGAAATGCAGATGGAAGATGAAACATTAGGTTATGTGGTAGATGTAATACATGAGCACTATGGGGTTATGGTAACTATAAGGATTATGAAACTTACAGGTCTTAGTTATACTCATTTGCTAGAGCTTTAGTTATGTCTCAGAGGCCAAAACGTGTAGGAGATCCCTGTGACCAGAAGTCTTTTCTGTTTTCAAGGTTGCACTATATTAAAGATAGAATGTTGTTTGAAGAACTTTATACCTCATATAGCATTGAGCTGACAGTCAAATCTCTTTCAACCAAATGATCTACAGGAGCCAATGAATAAATGGCCAAAATGTTCTGAGATGCATTTCCTAAGATTCCCAGAAGGTCCTGTGTGATCAAGCAACTAGTTCCCGATAAAAGTGGTCAACTCAATAATACATCATTATGTTGGCTCACCGCTCTTCCTTCTTTCACTTCCTGTTCTTACTCCTGCTATGCACTCACGCACAAGTCTTTGCCTCAGGCTCTGCCTAAGGGAAAACTTGAGCTAAAAAAGATGTGAGTCTTACTTAGACTGGGAACTAGAGACATGTAAACAAAAACCTGAAAGATCAGATGAGGGAAACTGAAGGAGTAAAGGAGGGGTTCAAGTTAGGGAATAGTTTGTGTGGAAGTCCTGATGTAAGAAAGAGCTTGAGCTATTTCAGGTATGAAAAGAAGACTAGTGAGGCTGCAGAAGAGAAACCAACTGAACAGAATGTATGAGAGGAAGCTGGAGAGTGGGCAGGGTCTGTATTTCTTTTTCACTAGAAGTTTCCTTGTCACTAAAAAACATTATTACCACAGTCCACTACACTACCTCATTTTTTATCCCTTATTCTTATTTGTACTCTCTTCAAAATTATAGTTGTAATGAGAGCAAAACAGTGAAATTAAAGAAATCCTAGCTCATATTTTGGCTTTGTCATTGACTTAATGTGTTCCTTTGGACAAATGATGAAATCTGGACTTTAAAGGATATGGTGACATATGTGTAAATGCTCTAAATGAAATATATAATACTACTATTATTGTCACAAGTTATATAGTATGGGAAGTCATGGACATAGTCTATGCTTTACAGATAAATGAAGTAGTACCTGGATGCATGGTTAAGGGCAAAAAAAGAGAACAAGGCAGTTTTGTGAAGTCCCACATTTGCTCATAGCGAAGTCACAGAATCAGTGATGGCACTTGGACACAATCATTCATGATTAAACATCTTCTCAAAGCTGAAGGGAGCCTCAGCCTAAAGCCAAAGGAATCAAAAGCCTTTGAATTCTTTAAATTGACAAAGCCAAAACATGTAACAGAACAAGAATTCCCCCCGGGACTTAAATTACCTGCCTATTGTCAATGATACTAGAAGTAGGATTTAATGACGAAAGAAAGAAAGAAAGAAAGAAAAGAAAGAAAGAAAGAAAGAAAGAAAGAAAGAAAGAAAGAAAGAAAAAACATCAGCATTTATAATGCTTTTTTTAAAAGTAATTCCCACCTACACAATAAATGTTAAGCAATTGGTATTATAACCTCCTATATGTATACCATGGTGGTGTCACTGCAGATTCTAAAAGCCTAGTTTTGTGGCTCATATTTCAATGGCAGAAATTTATATGGCCCAAAATATGCTATTGATTAGTACTACCAGAAAAAAGGTCTGTTTCAGAAGGTACTTCATATGCACTAGGTTATGCAATACAATAGTTTCAGTTTTGTTCCATAGTCTTTGATCAATTCCCCGTGACCAGCAGCCTCGTTTGTTTTCAAGGTTGCACTATATTAAAAATAGAATGTGTTTAGAGACTCTTATACCTGGTAAGCACAGATTATTAAAAGAGATCTTGAGAATTTGCTCCACTTGGACAGACCTCTACTTCTAAACTAGTGTTCACTTAAAATAACAGTTCTTTTGTCATGACTAACTAACACTGATTCAACATCTATTGCATGCCTAGAAATAATAGCAGACACTTGAAAAGAAAATATAAAGATTTATGTAAAGGTTTTCAAAGCATTATGCTCTTTCTTATATTTTTCTTTCTGGGTTACAAGTTTAGCAAAATTTTCTTGTAGTCCTACATCTCAGATAACACAGAATTTGGTTTAGCTTTCTCTTAGTTTTCAGCAGTTTGACTTTATTTTATTTTATTGTGGTTGTCCTTAGGTTTATTCTATTTGGAATGTACTGAGCTTCTTGAATCTGTAGGTTTATGTCTTTTGTTAAATTTGGAAAGTTTTCAACCATTATGTCTTTGAGTACTTTTTCAGCCTGTCCTCAT
>PVJL010006475.1:54748-91720 GCA_004026885.1 Lyroderma lyra
CTTTCTAAATTTTTGCTGAGATGCTACATTTTCATTTGTTTTTAAACATGTTTATAATTGCTTACTGAAGTATTTTATGATGGCTACTTTGAAATCCTTGTCAGATCATTCTAACATCTCTGTCATTTCAATATTAGCATCTGTTGATTTGATATACATATATGCTGTGGAATGATTACTGACATCAGCACTTAGTCTTTCATTGAGTATGACAGTTAGCTGTAGGTTTTTCATAGCTTGAGGAAGTTTCTTTCTTTTGTTAGCTGAGAGGTTTTACCATGAAACTGTGTTGGATTATGTCAAATGCTTAGTCTGCATATACAGTTTTTCTTTTTAGTCTGTTACTATGGTGAATAACATTAATTGTATTTTTAATGGCATTCATAGTATACATTGCATTCATAGTAACACATACCATCATAATATATTTATGATATCACTATGAAAGAAAAGTGTTTATCATATGTCATCAGAAATGCTCAAAATGTGCTCTTTAGAACATTAGCTCTGTGGCATGTTAATAGATGTTATGCAAAAAGAACAGGTCAAATTAGCTTGGCAAATGGTAGGCTAAATAGGTTTCTTTATCACAGGACTTCCCAGGGGCTTTAATATCCCAGAGTGATAATATCTTATACAAATCTAGAAGAAAAGGAATATGTTGCATATGACTTTCTGCACATTAATTTGGTCATGGACGTATCTTTCCTTAGATTATCATATAAGATCAGAGTTCTAAGAAAAAATACTCTGGGAAATGCAGCTCTATATTAAATGGAATGTATATGTCTGATTCTCTGGTTATATGGTAGATTTGTCAACAAAAGCCATCATATTAAACTCATATATGTAACATCTAGCACTTGCCTGGCATTCTTTCACTTACTCATTTGCTTTTTTTAACAAAGGTTATTTGAATCCTTTTGTATGTTGGATTTCATGCTTGGAGAGAAAGAGATGAAAGATACAGTTTCTGCCCTCAAGGAGCTCAAATTCAAAACGAATACTCCATGAATGTTAGCTGAAGCACGTACAAATGAAGAGCATCTAGTGGTTTAATTTTCAAATATAATTATAAGTCATAGAGCACGTTGAGGGGCAGAATAGAGACAGTTCCTAAACTGAACCTTATTTCAAGAGTCCCACTTACCTTTGAGTTGCCAGAACCCATTCTTCCACAGTCTATCACAGAGACATTGAAACATCCACAGTCCCAGAATTTGGATAGTACAATTTTTATACATCACATACGAGTATGTGTCTGAGTCAAAATTAAATGAAGTACTGTTTCAGGTCTACCCTTCTGTTCTGTAACACACAGTTTTGCCTCTGAGGACAGTTGTCTCTTTCAAATGAGAGTTACAACATCTGCTTTTTTATTTTGAGCCTTTCTTAACTGTTGGGAATGTTTGAGGAAGGTTTTCCTGACACCATTGTTGGATCTGTTTCCCTCATATGTGTCCCCAAGGCATCTTATTCTTACTCTATCCTATTACCTGTCAATCTTTCATAGAGTTGCCTGTACATTTCTGTATTTCCCAATGGATATTGAACTCTATGAGGATGAGTCATGTGTTCATCTCAGTGTTCCCAGAACTTAGCTTCAAATAGTGTCTGAAATATAGTAGGTCCTCAATGAATATTGTTGAATGAATCAACTACTTTGATCTGGGCCCCTGCTTACCTTCCTAATCTCTTCTCCTGCCATTTCTTGCCTTGCACTTCCCCTTGCCACAATGAAGTCTGTATTCCTCAGCCCTGTGGCTTCGCCCATGCTGCAACCTCTGTCTCAAATATCTTCTTTCCTTCATCTTTACCCCTGATCCCTTTGTCTGACTTACTAAAACTGAGCCTTCAAGATTCAGTTCAGGATTGACCAGGAACCCTCAGTGAAGTGCTCCTCCCCTGTTTTCCCTCTACCACTGCTCCACACTGAACTGACCTTACTTGTCTATTTGTGTATCTCCACAAACTTATTTATATCTGCCCCCAAACAAATACCATTTTCGTGGATGTATCTCCCATACTAGCATAGTCTTGTACTTAAGAAGTGGCCAATAAATGCATTTGGAATATAATTGAATTGCCTACACATAGGCCTTATTACCCGCACCAAGTTCCTGAGAAACTTCAGCAAAACATGCAACATAAAAGCTCAGCATTCTCTGCACAAATATTTACTCAGCATTAAGCTGTGTTGTTGGTAGGATAGTTGTAATTACTTATACCCTGGACTGTGCTGTCCAATATGGTAGATATTAGTCACATGTGGCTATTTCAAATTTAAATTAAAAATAATTAAATTAAAATTTAGTTTCTTTGTCACCCTAGCTACATTTCAAGTGTTTAGTAGTGGATAGTGAATGTTGTATATCCAGCTAAGAATGAACATTTCCATCAGTGTAGAAGGTTTTAGGGCAGCCCTGGTCTGGCCCATAAGATCCAATGAAAATAAAAACCACGATCTTTCAGTAATTGTTTAGGAAACAACCCAAGGTTGTTTTGCAGACCTAATATCCAACACTGCTTTTCAGGGGGTATTTTAGAAAGTCAGTTTTTGGCTTCATGAAGAGTCCAGGTACTGGTTAGGTTTAGAAAATAATAAAAAGTCTAAGGATTATGTCTATAAAACACTGAAGCAAGATGACTATGGGAAAATTTAAATTGTCCCTGGGGCCCGGGGACTTGGTTACTTAAGCATACTCTGCCAATCAAGTGTTGTTAATGGTACCAAACCACATCTTTGTTTCTGACGTGTAAAATTTGAAACCCAATAAATTCACTTAAGAAGTGTTCTAGGAGTTCCCTGATGGTGTAGTGGCTTAAGGCTTCGGCGTTGGCGCTGTTGGCGCTGCGGCCTGGGTTTGATTCCCAGTCAGGGAGCTACCCACATACCAAAAAGCAAAAAAAAAAAAAAAATAAATAAATAAATAATCCTTTTTTAAAAAAAAAAAGAAGTGTTCTACAAATCTTGTGGGTTCCTTAAAGCACCTGACACATAGGGGGTAACGTATTTTGTGTATGACACACTCCCGTGTATAATGCACACTTGTGTTTTTGGCCCAAACTTTCAGGGGAAAAAAATCTTTTGTTTTAATTTTTTAATTCAAATATTTATTTGTTTATATTTAGGTACTTGTTTTTGTATTATAAAGGAATTTTAACATTTATTTTTTAACATAACTCATATATAGAATATGAAACTAAAAGCAACAAAGAAACAAAAACTCATGGACACAGTAAAAAATTTAGTGGTTACCTGAGGGTAAGAGGGAAGGGGGAGTCAAATATATGGTGATGAAAGAACTGACTCTGGTTGGTGAACACATAATGCAGCACATAGGTGATGCATTATAGAAATGTATACCTGGAACCTATGTAATTTTTACTAACTGATAACACCCCAATAAATTTCACAGTAAAATAATTATCGTATTCCAGGGTATTATTTTGCATACAGATATTGTTATTGATTTATATTGTTACACTCTTAATTCAGAAGCATAAATAAACGAATTAAAAACATTTATATAGATTTGAAATTAATACTACCCATGTATAATGAGCATCTTTATTATTCCCTCATAAATTTGGGCAAAAAGTACACATTATACATGGCAAAATATGGTACTCACATACATGTCGGTAGAGTGAAGAACTTTTGGGGGAAACAATCCTGACTCCTATACAGATGTCCCTTGGAATTTAACACAAGGATGTTTCACATGTGATGACTCTTGGATTACCTTCAGAAATTCTTTCCTGCTCAACTAGTTTGTGGGGCCAGAGCACTATCGAATTTGGCAATACAAAATAAAACTGAAAGCAGAGTCAAACTCCTGGTCTGCCTTGGAAGCAGTGAGGGGATGTCTTGGCCATATGCTATACCTGCCATGATAACAATAAAAAATAAATATCTTTACCAACACATTTATATTCAAGGCATCAAGTTAAGAGCTGGGAATGCAAGAAATTATTACATTCTACTCTCAGAAAATATGAAGTTTAATTGCAACAGAACATAGGGAAATAAAAAGGTTTAATGGTTTCAAGTTTTCTCATAGCAAATACACCATTATGCTTCTGGACAGCCTCTCTCATTTTCTGTCTTTGACTGCTCTGTCTCCCTTGGTCTCACGTTCAGTTGGTTTTCAAGTTATATCAAGTCTCTTTCTATGTAGACATCTGTGTTCAACCTCTCCTTTCCATGGTTAAGACCTCCAACTTAGTGCAAGTCCTCAGATTTAAGTCCTTTTGAGACAGACTCCTCACTGATTGCCTGGCTTCTAGGTCCTCTGGGCCTACATTCTCCCTCCTACTACCGTGTCTGATCTCGCAAAAGTGTAACGTGCTCAAAAATCTTCAATGGCTCCCTATTTTCTGCTGAACAAAGGACTTATTCCTCAGTCTGACTGTCAAAGCCTTACACAATAGAATTATTACCTATTTCTCCAGGCTGTTTTCTCACTATGGTCCACATCATGCCTGATGCTCCAGCCAACTTGCTGTTCCTTGGGCATGGACCGTACCTTTGTGATGCTATTTCCTCCCTGAAGAAATGCTCTTTCTGTTGCCCCCTCCCACCTCAACTTGGCCTTTCCCAAGCCAACTAAAAAAAATCTACCTCCCATGATTTCTTCCATCCTGGTATAGCCTCTCTTACCCTACAGCATTTCACTTAGAATCTTTCGATGGCGCTTCTCACCTTTTGCCTTGTGCTCATCTTTTTCCCTGTAGAGCTAATTATTTTTCTCTTTTAGTAAGGATTATTATTGATATTATACATACAGAAAAGAAAACAAAATCATAAGTGAATAGCTGATGATTCTACTACAAATTAAAGACACCTATTATAATCATGCACATCAACTACATAGCAATTTAGAGGCTTCCTTTAAATAATTATTTTGACTTCTATCTCCATAGATTGGTTTTACCTGCTTTTATACCATATATAATGGAATCACATTAATTTGGACTATTTGTTTCTTTCACTCAATATTACATTTGTGAGTTCTATGTTTCTACGTGTAGCTATAGTTTGTTAATTTTCATTGTTCTATAGCATTTTATTATATGAGTATATCACATACTGATATCATTGGATATTTGTGTGGTTTCTAGTTTGGGGATATTATAAATAATGCTGCTGTGAGCATTCTTGTGCATGTGTTTTATGCATATATTTCATATTTGGAGAAGGCATGTAATATGAAAAATACAGACATTTATGGCTGGATTTTTTTCTGGACAGCCCTCATATACCTGAAGTATAATTGATGAGTAATAGGGTATGTATTTGTTCAGGTATAGTAGATATTGCCACATATTTTTTCAAAGTTGTTGTACCAGTAAAAGAGAGATTCAGAGGCTCCATATCCTCACAAACTTTTGCAAAATGGTGAGTTAAATTGTTTTTTACCTATTCTGTTGGAGATAAAGTGGTATCACATTGTGATTTTAATTTGGATTTTCTTGATGACTTATGATGTGAAGCCCATAGTAATTGTCTATATCCTCTTTTGTGGAGTACCTATTCAAGTCTTTATTTCCCTCAATGATTTATAGAAATACTTTATATATTTTACATATAAATCTTGTCAGATATATATGAGGGCTGTCCAGAAAGTATCCAGCCATGTAATATGAAAATAAAGGCATTTATGGCTTTGTATGCTAAAAAAATTTGCTCCCAGTTTGTGGCTTGCTTTTTTTCACACTTATTTCATCTTTTCTCAAATAGACATTTTAAATTTTAATGAAGTTCAATGCTACATCTTTTATATCACTGATAAGGCTGAAATTTGTAGACAAAGTCTGTGTCTTATTCTTCATTATATCTCTTAAAATTCTAACTATTGGCTTGTGTATTTTTTAGAATTTGACTACTAAAAGTGTGGTTTATCTGGTAAGTTATTAAAAGGGAAGAATCAGTACAGAATAACACAGTCAAATGAAGCATTAGGTAAGAAATAAGTATAAGCTGAACCATGAGGGAGAAAGGCATTTCAGGCAAGAAAAAATAGCACTGTCATATTTGCAATAATGAACACAGGGAAAAAACTCATCGTCTCTTATTTTCTTCCAAAGTGTTGTTTATTGAGCTCCTTCTACATGCCAATTGCTTCTTAAATTATTTCACTTGATTCTAACAGCAATCCTGGACATAGGAAATATTTTCCTCATTTTGAAGATGAAGAAACTAAGGCTTAGAGAGGCTAAGTAACTGGCTTTCTCAATGTTCTTGGGAAAACTGCAGAATACTGACTACTTACGGCTAGTAATCCCTTGTGTGCATGCACACTTTCACTCGCACCAATTAAATGGTAATTTTAATAAGTCATTGTGTTTATTCCCAAACCTCTTTATGCCTGTCGTGCTTGTTATCATAATTAGTTAATTTAATTAAAGAGATGAAAATGCAAACTTATTAAAACCAAGTTGAATGCTTTTGAAAAATCTCAGGAAAGGCAAATAATTAAATTGTGTGAATTAGATGACTGCAAAAGATTGGGTAATAATCTTTAAAATCTAGAAGTCTGCTTTTAAGATTCTTCCCACATATACTGAAGTTCCCTGCTGTTGTTTAAAGAAACTGAATGTAGAAGTTATAGATTAGTAATTATGGGTGTTGTTTATAAAAAAACAAATGAACAAAACAAACAAACTAAAATCCCAGAACTTCATTTAGCAGACCTATATTAAAAGAAAAGATACTGGCTAACCATAAAAAAAATGGCAGATGAATATAAATTTATATGTTTTAAGTTAAAACAAAATCTTTCAAGGTATACATGCATTATTTTTGGTGATTCTCCCCTTTAACCAATTCTCTTTGAGTGACTAATTCAGAATCAGTCCAAATTCAACTGTAGCTAAAAGCTGCAAATCACTTACATTAATACAAATTAGGGGTCCTTGCTCAGCAAATGACTGGCATATATTAAGAGTTCAAAACATTAGCTGTATTATTATTATCTACACTTGATGCAAACTAGAACTAGTAACTGCTGGGACTTTGACAAATAAGTGTCAAATGAAAATTAGAAACCACCCCAAATTAATTCAAACCGGATGCAGATCCCAGATTCCTGCCAAAATATGACCTAATTGGGTTATTAGTGGTGGTGGTGGTGGTTGTTTTTTTTTTTAATGCTCATTCAGTATTAAATGTTAGAAAAGCTTTGCTTGAATAGAGGAAGGTTGTTTTTTTGTTTGTTTTTTTTTAAGTAAGAAATAAAGAAAGAAGTCTCATAAAATCTAGTGTGGACTGGTTTATATCAGATTCTGGCAGAGTTAATAGGGGAGGGAAAGGAATCTTCTGAAATAAGTGACTTCAGTCAGAAGCTACAGCCCAGGCATGTTTGTGTAAGAACGCTGTTATAAGGACAATGTGTCTCGTTACTGCCTCTCCCTACAGTTTATTTTTAATTATTGATGTCACTCTTTCCTTCTCTTTTTGCCCAAACAAATATAACATTTAAACATTAAAGAGGCTGAGAGTCAGTGACTGAACAAAAGTAAGAATGAATGAATTTTAAAGAAACAGATTGTTAAATGTGGTCACCCCTTGACCTAGAACATTTTCCCTCACTTTTCTCATGGGTAGGGATTTCTAGATGTTGCCATATTAGAACACTACTCACCCCTATTCAAGTCAGCTCTAAGGGCCACAGCAAAGAGAGCAGCAAAAGGAAATGTGTACATTGGTGTGTGTGTCCATGGGTCACTGGTCCCAGCTCATGTCTTTCCCTCATTTGATCCAACTGTTCTCTGTGTATTTTCTTATACAGTTGAAGCTAGAGTTTACTCTTAAATAGATGACAACTTTATCATGTATGACTTACTTGGAACATGTAATGGGAGAGTCTAACATTTATAAAACATTTGAAGGGAGGGCAACATCTTATGTTTGGCTTACATTCTTCTTCGTGCTTAGGACAAAAGTCAATAAGCAATTGATAGGTAAGAATTGAAAGTATCAGTTAAACAGAGATGACTGTCTTAGGCTGAATCCAAACAACACCAGACCCCTTCTTGGCTCATTTTAGCAGTTATTAATATATTATCTTCCTAGGGTTTTGACTGGCCAATTGTAAAAGTCTCTCTGCTCCCCAAAAGTTGTATTTATGTTTGAAATGCACAATTACCATAATGTAAAGTGAAGGTAATTCTATAAATTTCCACCACTGCCAGAGTAGGGCCAACTGCCTATACCTTTTTTCAGAATCCAATTCATTTCAACAAATTTTATTATCACTGGGCCAGCTGCCAATGGTGCCAATGAAAGACCCAGGTCTGGCCATAAGGAGTTAAGTCAGCTCAAATATGGTCAAGTAGGCCTCTAACTGAATGGTCTATGAACAGCGTGAGAGTGAGGAAGCTGACACTGGAGAGCTTAACAAAGTGTCTAAGGCCTCAGGATCCAAACTTAATGCCACATAATCTTCTAAAGCTCGTAGGACTAGAATTAGAGGACTGATGGTGCCTTTCAAGCTGGAGAAGCTCAAGCTAACCTGTTCAGTCTCACATTAATTCCTGTAAATAATAGCTAATATTTATTGGACATTTAGCAATATATGCTTGACATACATATCTCATTGCAACTTTCTAAGTTTTATGTGTTAGGTATTACTTTTAGTCTCATTTGCCAAAAAAGAAATAGATGCAAAGATTAATAATTAATAACATGCCCAGGGTCAGATGGCTGGTTAATGATGGAATTGGATTCAAACCCAGGCAGTTTGATTCTATAGCCGGTCTTCCCAACAATTAGCTTTTGCCTCCTTGATTATCTATCTCCAGTGAATATGAAGGACTCTCATTTTTCTCTCTCCAGTCACCCTCACTATCAGCTAAGTGTATTCTCTATAAGGTGCAATTTCAAATGGCTTTGGGCTTTATACACGTAGCTGAACTTCCTAGACTCTCAAAATTCCTTGCCACATCCTGAGAATAGGATAGAGGAACTATTCAAGGACCTTGGCCCATTTGCAGGGCACTACTCATGGGTGGGATAGAGGAACTATTCAAGGACCTTGGCCCATTTACAGGGCACTACTCATCGGTTCCTGCCCTCAAGTTTTATACAGTCATGCAAAAACAAGACTCCTCAAATAACTGGAGAACAAGCCAGTATATAATCGCATGACAGTATGATATAGTTACCTAGGAGAAGGGGAGAGTGAATGGAATAGGGAAATATGAAAAGATTGGCAGACAGCATTAAGAACTTATGCAAGGTTAATGGTGATACATTCAAAATATCAATCAGTTAGCATGGTGACACTTTTCGAGTCATGCTCAGCTATGTGAGTGTGGTGGCACCACAGGCAGAGGGTTGGAACTACACCTGAACTAGGGTTTTACTAAGCAAGGATCATAAGTAAGAGTTGAAAATATGTTCAAGAGAATGATATAATAATTGACCATGGAAATAACTTATACCAGGTATAGAGGGAAGACGTGACGGACACGTGGACAGTGAAAAGTTGTCCATGAATTACAGATCCCAATAGGTGTGAGCATTATTGGAGCCAGTGTAAGAAAGGCAACATGAGAGCATAGAAATGAAAATCACAAAAAGTTTACTTTGTATGGGGCAAAATAGTTAGGGGAGGTTTCCTTGAAGATGTTAGGATTTAGGCTGAGATGAAAGTCAGAGAACTCAAGTTGATTAGACAAATGATAGAAGACAGAATATAGTCATGTGCTGCATAATGACATTTTAGTCAATGACAGATCACACAGGCAGCAGCGGTCCCACAAGATTATAATGAAGCTGAAAAATTCCTATTCATGACATCACAGTGCAATGCATTGCTCACATGTTTGTTGCGATGCTGGTGTAAACAAACTTACTGTATTGCCAGTCGTATAAAAGTATAGCACATACAATTCTGTACAGTACATAAGACTTGATAATGATAATAAATGCTACTGGTTTACGTATTTATTATACTATACCATCAGTTTAGAGTGTATTCCTTCTACTAATATATAAAACAATGTTTCTTATAAAACAAGTTGCCATGTTACGCCGGCAGCAGCCTCATATATCTCACGTTTACTGCGTCTATTGATGACATCATTTTCTCTTGTGCTTGATTTAGTCTCACATTGTTTTGCACAGTAACATGCTTTACAGGTTAGTAGCCTAGGAGCAATAAACTATACCATATAGATGTGTAGTAAGCTATATCATCTACATTTGTGTAAGTGTATTTTATGATGTTCCCACAATACCAAAATCACTTAATGATGCATTTCTCAGACTACATCCCTGTTGTTAAGTGGCACATGACTGTATTTCAAGTTGGAGGCATATTTGAGCAAGGGCATGAAGCCTGCTCTTAAGATAATAGGTTTAGGAAATAGTAGGAAAACCAGCCTTTCTAGGATATAAAGTTCAGGTTGGGGAGTAGTCAGGCATATATTTTGATAATAACTGTTGTTAGATTATGACTCAGGTACAGGGAATACAAGAACTATTTCCATGTCCCAAATATTCCAAAACAAATCTGTAATTTTTATTCCTTTGTTTGCCAGTGAGTGTAAATAAGGCTCTGCAATTTAAATGGACAATATTGCCCCTGTTTGAAAACCCCACATTTTATCAGTAACTTTTCTCCCTGTTTTTAACACATTTTATTGGCTCCATATGGTGAATTTACATGTTTTTCTTACACTGTTCTGAGTTGAATAATTTAGTGCACCCACAGTTTATGGGAGCAGAGATTCAATACACATTTTTAAAAACTTAGCCTGAATAGATTTACCAAGTGACCTAGAAATGGTCATTGCCATTGCCAATTAAAAATAACCAAACACAAATGACTAAACTTTATATAACCAAAACCAGTTCTCCACATTTCACATCACTCATGTATTCATTCAACATCTGAACTATAAGCCAAGAACTGTGGTAGCTAATGGGAATAGGGAAATGAAAAAAATAGCCCTTCCCAGGGAGGGTAGTGTGCAGGACAAGTAAAAAGATGAAAATAATAATAATAAGTAACAGCAATAATAGAAGTGTTCCAATGAAGATAAACACCAGGACAAATAGAAAATGTTTCTTACCTGGAAGCAGGTAGGGATCCAGGAAAGCTGCCTGAGAGGCACTGGCATCTGAGCAAAGTTCTGACATGTCAGCAGCGGTGAATTAACTGGCTTCAAAGTGGCAGAGTGTGTTTCTGGTAGAAGAAGCAGCAAATAAAAAGGCTCAAATGACAGAAAGGTTTACATGAGAGAGGAAGAGAGCTCCCAAGTAATTCAGCACCTTGGGACATCAAGTGGCGGTAGTGAGGAAGTTGAGGCAGGCCAGATTGACAGGCCAGATACAAAAGCCCGTGTGTGTTCTACCACGGAGGCAACTTGGAGCCACTGATAAAAGTTAAGCCAAGGAGGGACACTATAGAATATAGAATAGGAGGATCATTCTTGTGCAAGGGTAGGAGACTGGGGCAAGGAAATTAAGTAGGAGACGTTCGCAGTCGTTTAGGTGTGAAATGATAAGGTCTTAAACCCATAGGGATGTCAGGGAGCAAATCAATACCACACTCGTTTAGGAAGTAGAGTCTGTTAGTTTGGTGAATGATGATATAAAACCTAATGAAGAAAAGGAATCAAGTGATATTTTCCCTCTCCCAAAGATCTCACTTGGTACAAACCCAATTTTTTCCCTAGATAGATCACTCTAAAAGTGTGAAATTCCAGTAAAAAGTTGAGTTATGAAGCTTCTCTTTTATCCAGGGGAGGGTGAATTTCCCTGTGTTTGGACTTGAGTTTGTATTCTCTGGAAGAAAATCTGGACATACTCTCTTTAAAAAAGAAGTCTAAATGTATTTGTTAAAGTTGTTCTTTTCAGGATAATTAAAAATAAATGACCAGCAATCTTACACGTTTTATTTATTTTCTGTTGGTCAGACCTTAAAAATGCTACATGGTTAGAACTATTCAACTAATACCCCAACTCCAAAACTCCTTTTTAGCTGTTTAACGTGAGGCACAGTAGTAGCTCAGCTCTCTTGGTCGGCTCCAGCAGGATGAGGAAATAAGAATGAGCACAGCTTTCTAACATGTGTGTGATATGATGAAATCACATGTGTCCTCAAAACGGCGAATATCGTTGGCATTTTTATGGCTCGATTATTTTTTAACTAAAAATTCATCCATATGTGCTCAGATTCCAAATGACAAAAGCCATTCATTTCCACTACTTCAAGTGAAATGAAGTCATTGTTTGAAGAAAAGATTGCAGGATTATAGCTGTTAAGTCTTTTCCACCAGGAACGCCGTGGCAGTTTAGTAGGAACTATGTGGTTCTGCCACACGGCTGGGTCACACCACCACTGCCTCACACAGACCAGGAAGCAGGACTTGCTAGAGATCAAGAGTAGGAGAAATCTGTCACCTTACAGGAAAAAAAAAAAAAAGAACAAAATCTTCTCTAATTTCAACTTTTAGGTTTAAGGAGACAACGTGAGATGTACAGCTGTGGGAAAAGCTGCTTCATATCACACTTCTCTGGTCACAGCTGCCATGTGAGTCCTGCTGACTCAGCTTCTCTTTGGCTCACTCTCTTTGCGAACCCCAGGCAGGATGCTGCAGTGCAGGACTGGGAGAGTGACCTCAGTTGCAGTGCCAAATGGATGACCGAAATAAACATAAAAAACCAAATCACTGGCTTTGGACTGAAACACCCATTTTGTTCATTTGAGGCTTCTGACTTCCTTTAAGAATGACTTTCTTGAGATGCCCAGATGTGGTCTTCAAAGTTTCTTTCTTGTACGAGCTTATTTTTTAAAAAGTGATACATGCCATATGTTCAAGACTCTAACAGTACTTTTTATTGGCTGCAGATACAGGATGAATAGAAGTACAGCATAGGAAGAGAAGATTAAAAAACACACTTAGCTGCATCCTGTGAGGAATTGAAGCCGCCTTAAAATGTGTGCTCATAATTTCTTGCCTGATCTTTGGGTGGAGTAACTTGAAAGTTTTAGTATCTCTGCCATTATTTTTCACTTGTAGAAAGGAAATAGACTGGTTAAATAAGACTGGCTTAATATTTTTAAATATATGAGGGTCCACAGAGTTGTGTGTGTGTGTGTGTGTGTGTGTGTGTGTGTGTGTGTGTGTTTTAACCATTATTAACCCTTTTATTCTTCCATGGAGTTCTCACTTAAAGTTCAATGTTATTGTTTTTGCCTCATTCCACTATATTAGGCTAAGTATTACGATATATAAGCCTTTCCCAGCTGCTGGGAGAATCTAAAAAAACATCTAAAGTGCAGCTGTATCAGTTAGAACTCTGAGTTGCAAGTGACAGAAATTTATTTCAAATTGGCTTAAGCAAAAAGGAGAATTTATTGGCTCAAATAACTGATAAGCCTAGGAGTACACTAGCTTCAAGTATGCTTGATCAAGATGCTTAAACAATGATGTATGGGCCCTTCCTCTGTCCAACTTATAGATCTGCTTTCCTTTATGTTGGCTTCATTTTCAGGTATGATGGCAAAATGACGATCAACAGTCCCAGGCTTGGCAACAGCAGTAGAAAGAGATTCTGTTTCTCTATAACCCTTTTATCAATTTCAAACAAGGCTCTCATTGGCCTGACTTACATCACGTGCCTATCCTTGAACCAACCACAATGGTCACAGGCTTGTAACACGATTAACCTGCTCTCGCTGGAGCCCAAGGAGGGTCCAGACCCACTCAAATCACAAGGATCATTTGAGAAAATGCATGTTTCCTCAAAGTAAAATTGGGTTGCTAATAGCAAAATGGCAATGGGTGCAGTAACAGGCAGTGTTGGCTGTCCATCCAAAATCCACTTTCCTCTTTTTCTCTGCTAACTGAACCCTGATTTTCTTTAGGTATTTGTTCCCCTCCATGTGGCTGTGGGCTTCATGTAAGGGGTAAGTGGTGGGGGTAAGGGTGGCTAGGCACAAAGTACCAGAGTCTAAGTAGGATGCGAAAGGCATTTTGTTCACATAACAATGCTAACAGCATGTCAGAGCTCAACTGTAGTGAGGCGAGCATCCATGCAAGGAAATGAGTGGCCTATGGAAGACAGGCTACATACAGGGGAATTGGTCAAAGAAATAATATATTACAAATAATTGGAGCCAGGTTTCTTTCTTTCTTTTTTTTTTCTTTTTGGTTCCCTGAGTGGGGATCAAACCCAGGCTGTGGCAGTCAGAGTGCTGAAGCCTAGCCACTACGCCACCAGGGAATCCCCTGAGCCAGGTTTCTCACTGGTGGAGAAGGAAGTTACAGATGTGGAAAAGGAGAAAAGTAGTGACCCCTATGGTGTTGGATTGAAATTGAAGCTATTATGAATTCATGCAGATATACATATATATACATACACACACACACACACACACACACACACACACACACACACACATACTGTTCTCATGGAGAGGGCCTGGGAACAGTAATACCTCATGGCAGAGAGCAAATCTAATATTCAGATGTTATCTTCTACATACTATTCTACACTAAAAAGAACCGAGGTTTCTTATCAAAGGTTGATTCCACATCTGGACAAGGAAAGTACAAAACGAGCCTGGGATGTCTTGTAGTTCCAAAAAGTAAGAAAGGGTGAGGGCATCTTAAAGACACACAGAAACCAATGGTAGGGGGTTGCAAATGGCCAACCTGGGACAATTTGAGCAACAAAATAAATACCTTAGCAATTAATTATAACCCATTGAATAAAATAAGAATGTAAGTGCATAATAATACAAATAAACAGATGATGAAGAAAAGAAAGTTCACCCTTAACAGTAGAATTCCAACTAATGAATGTTGAAGGAAAAGTGAAAATATAAAAATCATCATTTGGCAAACATTTCAGTAATAACTGATTCAGGAAAGAATTGTCAATGAATGGTAAAATTAGAGGAAAAATATAACAAATCTTTTGCTTGTATAGTCTCAAAGTACTTCTCCACAAGTTAGTTATTTAGTTATTTAGTGGAGAAACTGGGCAAACACCACCTGAATCAAATAATTAAAGTTAAAATAAAAAGTAATGGGTATATTGACATCATGTAGCTTTGATATGATGCACCAAAGAAGGACACCATATCACTTCTGTAGTATTGGCCCAAAATACATACCCTAAATTTAATATGAGAAAATATCACACAAACTCAAATTAAGGGTTATCTGCAAAATAATTGAGCAGGACTGCTCAGAAATGTCAAGCTCGAGAAAGTTGAAGAATATAAAACTAGGATTGTAGACTGAATCTTGGACCAGAAAGTTTTCATTAGTGGGACAATTGGTAAAATTTGAATAAGATCTATAGATTATCTTGAGTATATTGAGTTAAGTAAGATCTATTACTAAAATTAATTTTAAGATAATATGAAGGTTAAAAAGACAAAAGTAATAAAAGTAATTATAATGACAACAATTAGTAAAGGGATACACAAAATAGAAAAATAGAAAATGTGAAACCACAAACATAAAATGTGGGGGTAAAAATGTAGAGTTTTAGAATGTGTTCAAAATCAACTTGCTGTCAACATAGAGTAGACCTCTTTGTGTGTGTGTGTGTGTGTGTGTGTGTGTGAACGTGTGCGCGCGCACACATGTGTGTGCCACAAAGCAAAAACCTTCAGTAGATAAACAAAAGACAATGTGAATGGAATCTAAATATAACACTAAAGGAAGTCATCAAACTACAGGAAAAGAGAGCAAGAGAAAAAGAAACAGAGAGAATTACATAACAGCCAGAAAACAATGAAAAAAATGCAATAAATGACATCTATCTATAATTACTTTCATGTAAATGCACTAAATTCTCCAATCAAAAGACAGAGTGGATGAATGGATAGATAAACAAACAAGCAAACAAACAAAAATAAAACAGGGCCCTCTTATAGAAGAGACTCACTACAGATATAAGGACACATACACACAGACAAAGTGAAGGAATGGAGAAAGTGTATCATGCAAATGGAAATCAAATTAAATCTGGAGTAGCTATACTTTTATCTGACAAAATAGACTTTTAAGACAAAGACTATAATAAAACACAAAGATGGGCATAACACAGTGTTATCTAACAATAAGCTGTAACATTTGTAAATATACATGCACTCAACATAGGAGTACCTAAATATATTCAACAAATATTAATAGGCCTAGAGGAAGAAATGGACAGCAATACAATAATAATAGGGGAGTTTAATACCCCATTTACACTAGAGGATAGATCATACAGATAGAATCAGTAAGGAAGTATCAGCCTTAAACAACGTGTAAGATCAGATGAATTAATAGATATATAAAGAACATTGTATCCAAGAGCAGCACAATATACATTCTTGTCAAGTGCACATGGAACATTCTCCAGGATAGTTTATATGTTAAGCCACAAAGCAAATGAAATGGACATAAATTTTTAAAAAATTAAAAAGACAAATGAAAATGAAAATACAATATTTTAAAATCTATGTGATGCATAGTGAAACAGGCCTACCTCAAGAAACAAGAAAAATCTCAACCCATTTAACATTATATCTAAAGGAACTAGAAACAGAACAAACTAGAAGGCAGGAAATAATAAATGTCAGAGAAGAAATAAGTGAAATAGAGGCAAAAAAAAAAAAAAGAGAAGAAAAGATCAATGACGCTAAGAGCTAGTTTTGTTTTGTTTTTTTTAAATTCATTTTTTTAATTCATTTTTATTGTTAGACTTATTGGGGTGACATCTGTTAGCAAGGATTACATAGGTTTCAGGCATACAATTCTAGAGTGCATTGTCAACTTGTTATATAAGTTCACCACCTAATGTGACTTCTCTTTCTATCACCTTATATTTAGCTTCCCCTCCCTCCTCTCCCACCCCCTCCCCTTTTTCCCCTCTCTAACCCACTAGTCCCCACATAAACATTAAACTATTCATTGTGTCCATGGGTTATTTGTTTGTTTGTTCACTTTTTTTTTCTTTGTTGCTTTCAGTTTTATATTCCACATATGAGTGAAGTCATACAGTTCTTTGTTTTTTCTGTCTGGCTTATTTCACTAAGCATGATGATCTCCAGGTCCATCCATTTTGTTGCAAATGGCAATATTTCTTCTTTTCTTATAGCTGAGTAATATTCCATTGCGTATCAAGAGCTAGTTCTTTCAAAAAATAAATAAAATTCAAAATTGACAAACCTTCAGCTAGACTCACCAAGAAAAAGAGAGGTCAAAAAAATAAAATAAAAACTGAAAGAGAAGAACTTATAAGTAATATCAAAGAAATGTGAAAGATCCTAATAGACTACTATAAACAATTATATATCAACAAATTAGAAAACCTAAAATAAACAGATAAATTTCTAGGAATATACACTCTTTCACGATTGAAAAATAGGGTTCCCTGGTGGCTCAGTGTCTAGGCTTCAGCGTAGACAATGCCGTGGCCCGGGTTTGATTCCCAGCCAGGGAACCACACACACACAAAAAAAGGCAACAAAAAAAGGTTAAAAAATAACGAAATAGAAAATCTGAATAGACCAATCACTAATAAGGAGCAAAACAAGTAAAAAAACCTCCTAACAAACAAAAGTTCAGAAACAGACAACTTCACTGGTAAATTCTACCAACATTCAAAGAAGATTTAATACCTATCCTTTTCAATAAATTGAAGAGGAGGGAACACTTCCAAACTAATTTTATGAGGCCAGCATTATCCTGTTACCAAAACCAAACAAGCATACCATGCAAACACAAAAAAATTTACAGATCAATATTCCTGATGAATATAGATACAAAAATCCTCAACAACATATTAATAAACTGAATTCAACAATACATTAAAAAAGCCATACACTCTGATCAAGAGGGATTTATTCCAGGACTGCAAGAATGTTCAACATTCAAAAATCAATCAACATGGTACACCATATTAACAAAATGAAGGTTTAAATTATGCAATCATCTCAACAAATGTGGAAAAAGCATAAGACAAAATCCAATGTGCATTTATGATTTTAAAAAAAAGCCTCTCAACGAAATGGGTCTAGTGAGAACATACCTCTTTATAATAAAGGCCATGTATGACAAACACACAGCTAACATCATACTCAATGATGAAAATCTAAAAACTTTCTTCTAAAACCAGGAACAACAACAAGGATGCCCATTCTCATCACTTTTATTCAACATAGTATTGGAAATCCTATACTTTTGTTACTTTTCCTTACCTAATTGTCACAGCAATTAGGTAAGGAAAAGTAATAAAAGTCATCCAAATTGGAAAGGAAAAGGTAAAACTGTCACTATTTACAGATGACATGAAACTATATACAGAACCCTAAAGACTCCACCAAAAAGATGTTAGAATAAATTAATTCAGTAAAGTTGAAAGATATAAAATCAATATACAGGAATCAGTGGTGTTTCTATACACTAATAATGAACTACCAGAAAGAGAAAGTAAGAAACCAATTCTTTAACGCTTGCATCAAAAAGAATAAAATATCTAGGAATAAATTTAATGAAGAAAGTAAAACACCTGTAACTGAAATAAGACACTGATGAAAAAAATGGAAGAAGATACAAATAAATGGAAAGAAATTCTGTGCTCATGGATGGGAAGAATTACTATTGTTAAAATGTCCATACTACCCTAAGCAATCTATAGATTGAAGGCAATGCCTATCAAAATACCAATAGCCTTTTTTAGAGAACTGGAACAAAGAATTCCAAAATTTGTATGGAACCACAAAGACCCTGAATAGACAAAGCAATCTTCAGGGAAAAAAGAACAAAGCTAGAAACATTATGCTCCCTGACTTCAAACTATACTAGAAAGTTATAGTAGTCAAAACCGTATGACAAATCAATGAAACAGAATAGAGAGCCCAGGAATAAACCCACACATATATGGACAATTAATTTACAACAAAAAAGCCAAGAACATACAACAGGAAAAGGACAGTCTTCAATAAATAGTGTTAGGACAATTGAACTGCCACATGCAAAATAATAAAACTAGACCACCATCTTACACCATATACAAAAATTAACTCAAAATGTATTAAAGACTTGAATGTAAGAGCTGAAATCATAAAATTCCTAGAAAATATAGGCAGTAAACTCCTTGACATCAATATTAACAATGCTTTTTTGGATCTGACTACAAAGGTAATGGAAACATGAAACTACTTAAAACAAAAAAAGCTTCTAGACAGTGAAAGTAACCATCAACAAAATGAAAAGGCAATCTATAGAATGGGAGTAGATACTTGCAAATCATATACCTGATAAAGAGTTAATATCTAAAATATATAAAGAACTCACACAACTTAACAACAACAAACAAACAACCCAATTAAAAAATGGACAGAAGATCTAAATAGACATTTTTCCAAAGAAGACATACAGATGGGCAACAGGCACATGCAAAAATGTTCAACAGCCCTAATCAAAACCACAATGAGATATCACCTCACATCTGTTAGAAGGGCTAGTATCAAAAAGACAAGAAATACACTGTAGAATTGTATACCTGGAACCTACGTAATTTTTGCTAACCAATGTCACTCCAATAAATTTAACAACAAAAAAGAAGACAAGAAATAAATATTGGAGAGAATGTGGAGGAAAGGGAACCCTTGTACACTATTGAAAGGAATGTAAATTGGTACAAACAGCATAGAAAACAGTATGGAGAGTGCTCAAAAACTTAAGACTAAAACTATCATATGAGTATGATCCAGGTATTCCACGTCTGGATATTTATCTGAAGAATAAAAAAACACTAATTTGAAAGGATCTGTGCACCCCCTGTTCATTGCAGCATTATTTACAACCTAAGTGTCCATCAATGGATAAATGGATAAAGAAGATGTGGTAGCTATACAATGGAATATTACTCAGCCATAAAAAAGAATGAAATATTACCATTTGTGACAACATGGTGAACTTGGACGGTATTATGCTAAGTAAAACAAGTCAGACAGCAAAAGGCAAATACCGTATGATTTCACTCATATGTGAACTCTTTTAAAAAGCAAAATAAACAAAACAAAAGCAAATTCTTAGATACAGAGAACAGATTGGTGGTTACCAGAGGGTAAGAGGATTATGGGGAGGGTAAAATGGGTGAAGGGAATCAACTGTATGGAGATGGATGGTAACTAGAATTACAATGGTTATCACTTTGTAAGAGATACAAATATTGAATTATAATGTTGTATGCCTGAAATTTATGTTATATACCAAATTTACCTCAATAAAAGTTTTAATTTTATGTGTTTCTTTTTTACTTTTTTAATGGGATTACTAGAACATTTTATGTTACTGCTGTGGCTTTCTTTATTTCTACTGACCAGCATGATCTGGATCTAGATATCCTCCTGATATTCTGGGTCACTCACTCTGAATGAGTCTCCTAATGAACCTTCTGACTATAATGACCTGGAATCAACATTTGTGAATATACCCAGGGAGCTTGTACTGGGCCTAACAGTGATGCAGTCCTCAGCAAGGTTGGCAGGTGCCTCTGAGAAGTAAGTCTTGCTTACTAGTCCTTGGAATCATCTATCCTCTTTGTTGTGGTTTTTCCTGTTGTGCTCATCTAGAAAAGGGATGTGAACTATCAGTGAAACTTGCAACCCCTCAGCTGAAGTCAGATGATCAGAACTCTTGTACATTTGCTTGATCCGTTTGTCCCAGCCAGCACTACTATAGTAGAGTAAGGAGTCTTAGACAACTGTTAAGAAGTTGTTACAGCAGAGCCCTAAGAGAGTAATTTCCTCCAAGATGGCAATAGCAAGGGGGTGGTTCAGGCTATTTTTTTTCCAGAAAAGGAAATCACTGCTGGTATACCTGAAATAACATGCCAGCACTCACTAGGTTAACATTCCTTTTTGTGCCGTTGGTGAATACACTCTCCATGATATGTCTGAAAGCCAAATTTTTGCAATCTTAAGGAGAAGTAAAAGCTTTCTAGATTTTTATCATTTTGACAGGTGAAGCACATCTGCTATAGTCAACAATATTTTAGGACTAGCCTCACCGCACAGCTTTAAAAACAGTCCTTCCTTTTTTTAAAAAATTTATTTATTGAGGTTCTAAAGTCAGTTTGCTGAACAAAAGCTCTGGCAACATCTGTGATATCTATAAATTTCTTATATGAAGACTAAGTTTTGGAGGTCACAAAAAAAAAAAAAAAAAAAAAGAAAGAAAAGAAAAACAACCCTGGTTTAGCTGCTTAGCTACCAACACTTCCAGAAAATCCCTGTATGCTATATTTATATAACCCTTGTATTCAGGACCTAAAGGAACAATTAGAGTAAATAAGTGTATTACTTGCATTACTAATTATGTCACACTGTATATACATTCGTAAAGGTCAATTAAAGGATATATACACTACAATGATTTCCATATTACATGGTTCAGGAAATAAAACATATTTTAGAAGAATCCCAAATGTGTAACATGTATCACAGGTCTTAGTTTGCCTGAGTCTTTCTGTGTTCAGCAGCAGCAGTGAGTTAACACGTCAGGATTTTAGGAGTATAAACCAAAGTACAACTCTTCTGTCTTGAGTTTCTCAATTACTGTGGGAATAGAGGGAATTGGCATGGGGAAGGAGCTGATAAATCCATCCAAACATAAAGAACTGCCAGTCCAATAAATTACAAAGGAAAGGAGAAGTGTAGGGTAAGAAAAGATTGAACAATTCTTTTATTTTTTAATTAAATTTATTGAGCTAAATTGGTTAATAACATGATATAATTTCCAGGTATACAATTTTATAATATATCATCTGATGTTTACATCATTATACCTGGAGAATCCCATTTTTATTATCAAAAAGTATTCCATTTATAGTCTTATTCACATTTGCTTCAACACCTAATGGGCCTTTGAATCACATTTGATACAAGTATTTGATGAGCTTGATTGAGAAAAGATAAAAAACAAAACAATTATGAACTGGAGACTTTTGATCATTGATAGAGTTATGTCTTCAAAGTGTTTTCTGTGTACCTGAATATCATGATTGAGTTGAATGACCCTGTTCTCAATTTGATCATTTGATGTAAGGCTTTGGACTATATAGAGAATTGTGCCATGGCTACATATCATCCAACTTCTTATACCTAGATCTCTGCTGGACAGAGGCAGAAACCATTTGTGGTTTTCCTTCAGATATTTTCAGAAATCAAATTATCCAGATTTTGAAGCTGACAATAACCAAAGCATAGTCTTGGAATCCATGAGGTATTTACTTACCTACTTCCCCTAAATCTATACTATACTTTACTTTTGGCCAAAAACCTGAGCAGAAATTCCCCAGAGAAATTTCCCCCAATCTTTGCTCTCCAATAAAAACTTAACCATCTTATAATTTCACTGCCACAGTAAAAAGAAAGTGGTGTGTGATATTTTTCTCATTGCAGCAGTTGAGAGCCTCTCTGTTTATACAAATCCAGAAAGTTCCTGCTCCTGCTCTTTCTGTCTTTATTTCTTTGGCTCCATGCCTACAGAATGCCTTAGAACTATGACCACCAGCCCTCCCTAGGACCCTAGAGTGAGTTGCTGACTAGGTTCAGCAGTAATGGAAGCTCCAAGCAGAGCAAAGTCATAGGTCCAGGGCTCTTCAGGCAAAGTTGATGGGATTTAAAGCCATTGTATAAACACAATCTCATTCTGGCCCAGAAGGTATATAATAGATTTGTTCCTCTTTTGTGTTTCTTTATAACTAGAATGTATATAAATCTGATGAAATCCAAAAAGAAAATTTTACCTAGTGGGATTTCTTTTAAATTATGTTTGCTGGGAGGTATGCCAGACTGGAGTCCTTTCTTCCACAGTGGATTCAGTGCAGGCAGCAGCAAGCTGACCTTTCCCACCCTTTTCATTCACACAGTTCTAAGGAGAGAACCTACTTTTGTGCCTGATGCTCATTCAGCCCTCAGCCTCTCTGCTGAGCCTACCAATTAGTGTTAATATTTGTGGCCAGGGATTAAGGTCTGGACATGGGAACAGAACCAAGAAGATGGATTCATTTCAGGAGCTAAACTACTAAGAAGGCATCTGGTAGAACATGAAGGAAGCAATTCACAAGGCTAAATAATAGCCTTGGGGAGTTGGAGATTCAAGTTTGGAAGCTTTCTCTATCAAGGCCTTTTCATGTTACATCTATCAACTCATTGAATTTGCCTCAACTCTTACATGCTACAATTGAAATAGCATAAGAAGGCCAGACATTTGCTTATAAATGTTCAACAATTGATATTTATCTTAAAATACTAAAAAATACTATCAAAAATTTAAAATTCTATACCTGAAATCAGGGTAAAAGCTTTGCAAAGCTCATAGTCCATTTTGTTTGTTCTCACACTACCCTTTGGATGTGTCTAGTAAAGAATAGCTATGAATCTACCATCTTTTAAACAAGGTGACTTTAAGTCCCAGCAATGTGAAATGATTTGCCTTGGGTTAGGCACCCAGTATTTGACTATCAGGTACCGTGTGCTCAGACTAGATGGGGTAATTAAGTCCATGGGCTTTAGCACCAGCCTTGCCTGGGTTCAATGTCAGTGGGCTGACCTTAGGCAACCTACTTAACTTCTCTATGCCACAATCTGCCCCCTCGAAAACAGAGTTAGTAGGAGTGTCTCACTTGGAGCTTTACTGGGAGAACCAGATGAGCTAATGTTTGTCAAGTACCTAGAACAATTCCTGATATGCACTGTGTAAGTGTTTATTAAACATAAAATGCAATGGGATGGTAAAGGCCTTCCGTTTTGCTCCTTATCTACTCACATGATCTTAACAAAATGTTGCATAGAAACAAATTTGCACAACATTCCTGGCATGTTGGGTAACTACAGGAGACCCAGGTAGTGTCTGGCTGCTTGTCAGACAGTGCTGCGGTTGAGTTGTGACTTGTAAGGCTCATTGCATAGTTCTTGGTGCCCTCCACCAGAGCTTACTGCTCACCATAATTAAAACAGGTTTTTCATCACTCAGTATTAATGAGTATTGTTGGCATCTTTTGATCAGTGTTCTTGTTTCTAAAGATGGATTAATATTTCTGAAATTTTAATTCAAAAGGAAAATAAGCTCTTTGTCTATTCTGCACATATATTATGTAGATGTGACAACTACAGAGCTGTAAAGAAGCACACATACATGTTTAATGTGCAAATTACACATGAAAGATAGCTCAAAGTCAACACCCAGGGGTCCAAATCTCCAATTTCAAAACTTGTAACAGAAACCAATAAAATATTTGTTAGAAAGCCACAGACATCACATTTATAGTTGTATATTCTACCATGAACAGGCAATTTATACACACGTTTACACACATGTTCATATATCTGTATGTAAAACCTATGATATTTATTCCTGCTTCATTTGTACTGCACAAGGACAACTAGTCCTTCAAATGAAACAGCACAGGAAAACATTGTGGAATTACTAGGTCATAGTTGGAGTATTATCAGCCTCTGGATCAATTCCCTAAATTCCAAGTTGTATTTATCCTTATCTGCCTACTTCATTTATGTACATGTGGTTTTGTTTGGTAATTACAATGGTATTTTTTAAACAATATGAAGAAGGTTCAGAGGTAGGTGAGGGTACTTATATATGTGCATATTTTAGGAATTCTGGCATGCTACTGCAGGTCACCAACAGCCCTTCTTGCAACGATAGGCATGAATGTTGGGAATGTCAAAGTGCTCTGTGCTTCCTCCCCAACAACCCTGGGGGTGTGGTGGGGTGGGGTGGGGAATGTCCCAGTCTTCAATAAGAAAAAACACATATTCCCTCATTCTCATGTTTCTCATGGAGTGATGAATGTCAGTGAATGTCTTCAGCCTCTCCCCACCTCTCAGATGATTTGTCTGACTGGTGAGTTTTGAAGGACATGCTGGCTGGGCTGGGCTTGCCCCTTCTGGGATTTCTTGAGAAGAAGTCATGTGATTCTAGCATTCTGGCTTGTTCTTCAGGATGTGGTAACCTACCAGGCACATTTCTGCAGGGGGAGTTCAACCTCTGGGGAAGATGAGGTGTGGGATTTTTAGCAATCTTCTTTAGCCTCAGATCTAAAACTAGAGATGCAAATTAGTAATAAAGCTGATGTTTAGTAATAAAACTGATGTTCTAATCTTCTTCTATCTCTGCACTTTAGTTATTATATAGTTTGAACTCAGCAATCTCACTTTGGCCCCCTAAAATCCCCAACATTGCAGAACGATGATTTAGGATCATGAAAATTACACATTTGCTGTCTTCCTCACCCCCTCCCCACCAATAATTTTGTCACATAGCACCTTGATCAAAGAACTCTTGGGTTAAGCAGTGAAGGAAATATAGAAGAACCAATAGAAGAATCTTAGGAAAGAGGAGGTCACTGATTCATAGTGGGAATAGAGAAATAATTTTGGGTGTGTCTCTGAGTGATACCATTCAAATTCCCTTTGACCTAGAGGAACTTGACCAAAATACAGTGGTGAAAAGATCCATAAGACTTTGATGAATTAAGCTGCTATTTTGAGAGCTAATAAAAAATCTGTAACCGATGTCAATGGCAAGACTCTTCTAAATAAATCAGAGCTCTAATCACACCTTAAGGAGAAGCAATAAGGCTCATGTCATTGTAATAGCAAGGTCAATCCTCAGCAATAATGACAATGTCAAATTCTGAGATAAGAGCAGCAGAAGCAGTTGCTAATTAAAGTTATCAGATGACAAAAAGCAGCATTAATAGTTGAAACAGGAAAACTTCTAGGAACCAGACAAAAGATGGGAGAGAACTTGGAAACATTAGAAATCTTAGCCCTATCTTTGTGTGTCTTTTCCTTCAGCTGAGGCAGACTGAAGGGAACACAGTTGTAAGTTTAGTCCCTGTGGTACCTATTCTCCAAAAATAGTCTCCCAATCAACTAACTATGCCTGGTAGTACTCATGCCCTTGTCTTGAATTCTATTGGTTCTCACAGAATCAATAGGACACAGTGAAAGTGATGTGGCATGGTTTCCAAGGACAGGTCAGAAAAAAGCTTGCAGTGTCCACCTTGGTCTCTTGGAATGTGTACTCTAGGGAAAAACAGCTACCATATAAGAACTCTGACTACCTTGAGACTTTCATGCTGTAATGAAGTGCAAGCTAGCCACAAGGAGGGGCCATGTAAATGTATATGCTCAAAAAGCCCCTCGTTATTCAAATCGACTCAGCCTAGACACTGGACATGAGTGAAAAACCTCTTAGACACCTAGAAGAGTCCTTACATGACTCCAGCCACAGCCAGAATATAACTCCAACCACATGAGAGACTCCAAATTAGAATTGCCCACCTGAGCCTAGTAAATACACAGATTTAGGAAAGAATAAGTTATTTTAAAAATCATTAATTGTTTGAGTTGTCATCATTTGCAGCAGATAATTGAAACAGCCTTCACAACATGGTTATAAAACTGTTTCTAGTAACATCCACGAACTGCTACGGCCAGGAGAGATTCAAGGGAACATTGTAATAAAGTGGCCACCATGTTTTTACCTAATGGGGAGAATCTGCTTTCAGTTTGAATTTCAATCATAAAGTTGCTCTTCTAAGAGATGCAAAACCTTCCCATCTGTTGGTCAGAAAACAAAGGGCCCTCATTATTGACCGTCAAAAAGAATGATTCCTGGGACAATATGTAACTTGTGGAAGGTATTTCCAGTGAATTTTTCAGAGTTTGAACTTTTGGAAAAAAGATCTAAATCTTCAAATCCAATACCTAAAATGAATTTGGTACAGTTGCAGGTGGGAACTGAAAACCATGCAAACAGTAGTAATGTTGGAATCACAAATCTGGACTTGAATCTTGTCACTGTCACTTACCAGCAGTGTGATCTTGGCCTAGTAACTTAATCTCCCTGAGCTTACTATAGGTAATCTTTTTTTTTTTTTTTTTTGGTTGGTTCCTTGGCTGGGAATCGAACCCAGGCCACAGCGGTGAGAACGCTGAAGCCTAGCCTCTACACTGCCAAGGAACCCCCCGCCCCCGCCCCACTATAGGTAATCTTAGTAACTTAAATACAGAACAACAAATGAACATTAAATTAGATGATAAATACAAAATGCTTGTTACCATGTCTAGGACAAAGTAGGTCTTTAATATAAAGTAACAATTGTATCACATTCTAATAATCTGTGTACTTTTGCGTATTTTTTGCTTGAATAATTTAAGAGCCTATTCCTCTAAGGGTTTTCACTAATAGCTTACTATTGGCAATTTACATCTCACTGTATAATATCTGTAGACTTTTGAATGAAATTCTAAGTAAAGTGTACTAGTTGCTGCTACTGAAATAAGAAATCCCTGCAGTTTCAATGAGCTAATGTACGTACTAGTTTATTTCTTACCCACTCAGCATCCAAAATGGGTATGACCTGATGGTGGGCAATTCTCCAAATGGCAATTCAGGGCCCAAGCTTGTTACACTTCGTCATTTAACCATCTTCATTATGTGACTTCCATTCTTCATATAGATTGAACAAGACAGAACAATTATAGAATATTATCATATATGGAAGTCTTCTAGGAACCAGGCGTGGAAGGGGCAACATCAATTTCAATCACATTTCATTCACTAGAAACCAGATATATGGTCAAACCTAACTGCAAGGGATTTAGTAGTCTAAGAGCCCAGGAAATTTGGTCATCAGACAGTGATATGAACAAAAAAAGGAGATTATGTTCTATAGCAAAATGGATGTATACCTCCCTGCTACCCATGGCTATTCATTCAATCACTAATCCTAATATGTTTATTTCCAATGTAAAGAACCCTCTAGATTGAGATGTATATTTGTGGTCCTTAGCTGACTACCATTATCAAGATTCTAGTTCCTAGAGCAGGATAAAAGAGACAAGTGATACTTTTAAAGGATAGTTGCTTTTAACAAGATTTCTTTTTCTTCAGGTGTCTTATACATGGTTCAAATAACCCAGGTTAAGGGCCACTTACATTTTTATGGAAAGAAAATCAAAACTCTATTTTTCTTCTTGTTTTATTCATTAATATGCTTCCTCAACAATTGCATGGGAGTTGAGACTTGATGCGTATTTGAGTAGATCACGCATTCATTCATTCTGTACCTTTTGTAGGTCCAGAGAGGTAGAAGGTAGAAGAGAGAGAAGAGAGGACATGTTCTTAAACCAGTTGGAGAGCAGAAAGTTACGTAGCCTATAATATCTGGAGAAGAATTCTAAGAAAATATAATAATTATCATATATAACTTACTATATGTAAATTATTCAAGGAAAATATAATATAAGGTAGACTAGTCCAGTATAAATATGATGACCATATTTTCCAGGCCAAAAAGTCAAACAAAACATGTGGTCTTGACAAAGGATATTTTAATTGATTTGTGAATTTGTTCATATAAAATCTCACAAAGTTGTACTGAATTTGATGTTTCACTGACTAATTCCACAGTGACTTCTAGTTTGAAGTTGTGTCTTATCTGACATCACTCAGGCAAACTAGAGATTCTTCTATTCCATTTCCGTCTCCTGGAGGGTGATCTCAAACCGTAAGATACATATCACATATGTAATATCCTGGTGTGGAGGAGGGGACTATGCTTGTCTTTGTGGGCTTTCCTTGAGTCATTTATTTCACTTATCTGTTTATTGGCCTCAGTGGCTAAAAGTCCTAATGACTCGTTTCTCTTGGCTTCTGGGTCCAGCGAGATGACTCTGCAGCTTCTACCCAACACGGAGCCACTCCAAGTCAGCTGGTTGCCCTCAGGCCCATCCACTGACCCAGCCCATGGCCCGCGGGCCACATGTGGCCCAGGACTGCTTTGAATGCAGCCCAACACAATTCGTAAACTGTCCTAAAATATGAGATTTTTTAATGACCTTTTTTAGCTCAGCAGCTATCGTTAGTGTTCGTGTATTTTATATGTGGCCCAAAACAATTCTTCCACTGTGGCCTAGGGAAGCTAAAAGATTGGACACCCTTAATGAGATAGTTACTTTGCCATTTATGTAGCACAGGGGGCTTTGCTGTGAGGCTTGCAAACTCACCAGCTAAAACCTAGGAAGCCACGTAACGTCCTTCTGCTCTAAGATTCAATTCTTGCCCAACTTATTCTGAATTTCTTTCTCTCAGCCAACCAGCTGCCCCCCACACTTCAGGACTTGTTCCAGGACACGGCGCCCTTTCTTGGAGACAATCGATGGCAAATGTTAGTCATATTCACTCAACTTCTTTCCCACCACTAGCAGGAAAAGATGTACTTCCTGTTCTATTTGTAAAGAGATTATTCTTACCATCATGGCACCTTCTTCACCACTCTGGCTTTTCATATAGACTATTCCCTCTCTCAAACTTGTCTTTTGACATTCAAAATCAAGTTTTTAGAATTAAAAACATTCCACACAAACAACAGTTCTTTCTGACTCCGTCTCATACAATCAAAAGCGCTTTGGCTTTTAAACTATTGCCTTTGCTATGTATTTTTAAAGCCTTCTGAAAAGCTTACAGCCAAGGATGTTATAATTGCTTTCTCTCTGTGTCCCTACGGTCTGGAGAAGAGTGCACACAGGGTGTTGCTGGTGCTGTGTGAATGATGCAGGAAGGACAGAGATTTTTGTCAAACATATGATTTACTAAAAAAAAAAAATTTTCTGCTGTAGAAATATAAAAGATGAATTCATTTAAATAGACTGCTTTCACTGAAAATAATGAAATAACATGCAATTGGAACTGTCTGGAAAATTCCAGTTCTATGGTATGCATAAGTTGCATTGTATAAATGTAAATACTGAGGGAATTCACTGGGAAACACCACCAGGGGGCAGAGAAAGCTGTGTGGTTAGCCACCAGTTACTGCCAGCATGTAGCTGGGCCAATGGACAGATGGGCCTTTGTGTTCTCCTTCAATTCCACAAAGCAATGTGTTTGCATGTAATAAGTATCATCTCACTAGTATTACACCAGTGGTTCTCAAATATAATGCTCAGAAAAATCACCCAGAGAACTTGTTTAAAAAATGTGTCTTGTTAAAAAACGCAGACTCCTGAAATCTATCTCTAGAGATTGATAGAATAAGCCCGGGTAGGACTCCCTAAGCAGTTTTAACATACATCAAAATCATTCCACGACAGGTGGTCCTCAGACTACACCTGGAAAAGCATTATCTCAGATCAGGGAAAGGAAATGTTCATTCACTCAGCTGCCTTGTGCCCTAACAGTACTCCCCTAACTCAGCATCATCAATCACCACCTATATGCATGGCAATGATTTCATGGCTTGCCAAGGTTCACTTAGACATGCTACCTACTGGGGCAGGTGGGTGCCCATCCACAATCTCCCATGCAGAATCAGCATCTCAACATGGCTTGCTATTCAAGGATTTGCTTCACAATTTGGCCATCTGGACAGAAACTCACACAGCAGACAGTGATAAGCTTGCCAACTAAATTGCTTATACAGCAAGCAGCAAGCTTTTGTTTAGCAATTGGCCAGGATTCATGCCTTGACAATAAGTTTTCACTCTTAGAGATCTGATTTTTTCCCTATAGGAAGATACAGTCTCTAAATTCTCTAAAAATTAGCTATTATGTGTGAAGTACTCTTGTTGCTACTAAAATTCCCTGAAAATTACACTGGCTTCATTTGAATAAAAGGTATTGATAAGTAGGGAGATTGCATTTGTCTTCATGAACAAAAAGTAGGAAATATAAAGCCCTTGTAATTAATTATTAAGATTTTTTGTTGTTAATGTTGCTGCTAGCATTTTTTTTTTAAAGGACCAAAAGTCACTCGAACAATCTTATTTCTGAGCCCGTGTAAAACACAAAATACAGATTTTTCTCCTCATTTACAATATCAATAATTCCAAAGGTTGTCAAAGGACGTTTTATTCTATTCCGAAGCTGCTACATTTATACATTCATCAAAAGGGAACAGACCAGTGAGTGCTCAAGTGCATTGGGTGGACTCAAATCGATGGTAATCATTGGAACGAGGAAAGCTTGTAGGTAAGATATGGGACTGGAACAAAATAGAAAATCCTACAGAGCTTGGTGAAAATACAATGGTGCTTATTTCAAAGTTCCACACTGGGAGAAAAATTATTTACTATCATGAGTTACAAATAATGAGGTGAAATAAAATGGGAAAACATAGGGAGCCTATCTTACACCTTAGCAGTGAGACTTATTAAATCGTGGGGTATGCTCTGCCCAGAAAAAAAATCCATAGCAAGTGAAGCATGGAAAACCAGCCTGGACAGTGCACTAGAAAAGGTACCATGAACTCCTTCCCAGACAAAGGCGCAATGAATGGACTAACCAAACTTAGTATACTCTCAGTGCCCCGTCATATTCAGCCTATTTCAGCATTCTAAGACCTAGTATTCCTAAAGAAAACATTTTTCACATACATATGTCAGCACAAGATACTATTAAATCCAAAAACATACAGAGATTAATGATAAAATTGCTATGGTATGGTGAAAGTGGAAGTAATAGAAAAAAATCCAAATCAGTTCAGCTTAACAGGCAGACTATAATGAATCACTGGGCTTTGCCACTGTTAGATGCCACCTAATTTCCCTCTCCTTTCTTCCATAGTTTGGTCCAGAACTTCTTTAAGCCTTGTCTCGGTCCCTTGGACTAATTCAAATACCCTGCCCTCTCACTCCTTCTCCTGCCCTCAGTCTGAGATGACTTAACATTAAGTTTGTATGTAGACTATGACTCTAGAGACTCAGTGACTACTGTTGCATCCATGAGTTTCTTGACTCCTTTATCACAATTCTTTATTGCCATAAGTGGACAACCATGATTGTGTGGGCATTATGCCTAAGCTCTAAGTAATGAGAACTACTTCTGCTGGGAATACTTTCCATTGTCATTACCCATGGCCTTGGGCCTTGGACTCAGGAACTAAGGTGCTAAACCCTTCTCTCAGTGTCTTCAATGGACCTTCTTATAAAACAATGTACTGTTTCTTTGCAAGAACACCACCTTACTATGAGGCTGAGAGTATATTAAGGTGCCTTTCCAAAATGTAAGTCCAAATTTGTCCAAATGAGTAAGACCTTAGTGGTCCTTGGTTTCAGATATATTTGCCCGATCCTTTCAATTAAAGCCTTTTCAGATTTAGGCCCTATCCAACAATCTGTCTTCTCTTCCTAATTTCATTTTATGCCTCTGATTAAGCTTATCTGGTCACTGAAGAAATAAGGACTCTACCAAGTACTTAAGGACCTGTCAAGGCCTCAGGTACTCTGCCTAAGATCTTTTCCAGGGGTCCAAACTTTTGGCTTCCCTGGGCCACATTGGAAGAAGAATTATCTTAAGCCACACATAAAATACACTAACACTAATGATAACTGATGAGCTAAAAAAAAAAAAAAGGTTGCAGAATAAATCTCGTATAATGTTTTAAGAAAGTTTACAAATTTGTGTTGGGCCACATTCAATGCTTTCCTAGACCTCAAGGTGGCCCAATGGCTGTGGGTTGGACAAGCTTGTTTTACAACATCAGATTCTCCCTCAACTCTAATCTTTTTTACAAGACTCTGCTCTGTTCTAACTCTCTCTCATTCCTTTCTTTGAGTCTCCTCTTAATTAACCTCTTCATTTGGAGGCCCATAACCCACCTCTTTCACTGGTCCCTAATCTCTCCAGGCTGTGTTGAGTATGACTGCCAAAATAGCATATGCAAGCACAGAAAATTTCAAACAAGAGTATGAGATATACAATGTGTCACACTCCAACTGCAGAGTTAGATGGGAGGAAGGCATTCCCAAAATAAACAAATTTAATTCAGGCCTAAAAAATCCAGCGTGGCTCTTGCCGGTTGCTGGTGCCTGTGCTGCTCACACCTCCTCGCCTCTCCTCTCCCAGACGAAGTCCAGGGGGCCAGAGCGAGAAGCAAGGACTGTGTGCCAACACAAGCTGACAGCCCTCGACTACCACAGTCCTACTGTCTTCAACTAAAAGATGAAACAGAATTTAGAAACTTTATCGTTTGGCTCGAAGACCATAAAATCAGACACTACAAGATTGAAGATAGACGTAATTTAAGAAACATCCACAGCAGTGACTGGCCCAAGGTCCTTGAAAAGTATCTCAGAGAAGTTAATTGTCCTTTTAAGATTCAAGATAGACTAGAAGCAATTGACTGGCTTCTTGCTTTAGCTGCTAGACTTGAATATGGAGATAATGCTGAAAAATACAAGGACTTAATACCTGAGAATACAAAAAAGGCTGACAGTGCAGCTAAAAATGCAGAGTCATTAATCAATTTGGATGTAAATAATCCTTATTTGAAGGCTGGGATAATGGCTTTGGCTAATTTTCTTCAGATTCAGCATCATGCCAATTTCCTGGTGATGCTTAACGCAATTAGCATTTTGGTCCAGGAGCACCTGACACAGGATACAGTTGCTAAAACAAATCAAGCAAAAGAGGGCTTGCCTGTTGCTTTAGACAAGCATGTTCTTGGCTTTGACACAGGAGATGCAGTTCTTAATGAAGCTGCTCAAATTCTGCAATTGCTGCATATAGAAGAGCCTAAAGGCTACAGACTAACATTAATAAAGCCACAGGAGCTGCTCAGGCAATTATTGCCCATCTAAAGACAGACCATAGACTCGGGAAAGTTGGAAGATGAACATTTTAGGATTTCAGCCTCTCACCTACTTGGTACAAGTGGAAATCATGTACTCTCTGGCATGTGTTTGGAAATCAAATGTCACATTTTCAAGGGAAGAATCCCAGAAAGCTGAGTATGTTCTAGAGAAATTTATCATCATTGCTTTTTCATTAATAAAGTTTGGGAAAGTATGGGGGAAAACTCTAGTATACACCCAAGTTTAATATATTTGGATTTGTCTCAACTGTAAGTGCTCAAGAAGGAAAATGCAAACAGCCATTTGTGACAGAGGTGAAACTAAGCAGAATGCTAACATGCAGGACTGATGGGGGTGAGGGGAAACAAATGCTTTCAATGTAGGCTTCATGGAAATGGAAAGCAATATAAATTTTGGAAAAAAGTTATTTGGCAATATCCATTGAAATTGAAAAGGTATATATACCTTTGAAATTTAATTCAAACCACAATGAGATTTCACCTCACACCTCTTAAAATGATTGTTACTAAGAAGACAAGAAATAACAAGTGTCGGAGAGGCTGTAGGAAAAAAGGAACCTTCATACACTGCTGGTGGGAATGAAAATTGGTACAGCCACTATGGAAAACAGTATGGAAGTTCCTCAAAAAATCAAGAATAGAGCTACCCATAGAGTTCCCTGGTGGTGTAGTGGCTTAAGGCTTCAGCGCTGTCAACACCGTGTCCTGGGTTCGATTCCCAGCCAGGGAACTACCCACATAAAGAAAAAAAAAAAAAGGAATAGAGCTACCCATATGACCCAGCAGACCCTCTTCTGGATATCTACACCAAAATTTTCAAAATGTTTAGTCATGAAGATATATGTACCCTATGTTCATCACAGCATTATTCATGGTGGCCAAGACATGGAAACAACCTGGGTGTCCTTCTGTGGATGATTGGCTGGAGAAGATGTGGTTCATATATACAGTGGAACATGACTCAGCCATAAGAAAGAATGAAATATTGACATTTGTAACAACATGGATGGATCTTGAGATTACTCTACTGAGTGAAATGGGTCAGACAGGGAAGGACAGAAATCATTTCACGCATAGTGGGCTGTAAAACAGGGAGCAGGAAGTGAATGAGCAGGACAAACTCATAGACACATGTAACAGTATTGTGGTTACCAGAGGGGATGACGGGAGGGGGAAGTTAGAAGAGGGTAAAAGGGGTCAAATGTATGGTGTAGGAGGGTACTAGAGTTGGGGTAGTGAGCACACAATGCCATACACGGATGATGTGCTATATAGACTTGTATACTTGAAACTTATGTTACTAACCAATGTCATCCCAATAAATTGAAATTTTAAAAAAAAGTACATACCTTTGATCCAGCAATCATACTTTAACAAATATTTGAGTGCCTCATCTGTGTTAAAAGCTAGGAAAACCGTATTGAGCCAAACAGACAGGTACTGACCCTCATAGAGAAATTAATCAAATCATCAACGATATTAATGTCACTAAACTACAACTGTGACGAATGCTATGAAGGAAAGTGTGTGATACACATACATGGGGGACCTGATCCCATTTGCAGGGTCAGGAAAGGCCTCCCCAAGAAGTGAGATCCAAGAATGAGTCGGAATACCTGAGTAAAAAGGAAGGGAAATATTCCAGGCAGCGAGAACAGCATGAACAAGCATTTCCTCAATTTCTTCATCTTGCACCACTTACACCCCTAGCACCCTGGTCCAACAAGCCAAGCTCCTATGTTAGAGTCTTTTCATTCTCTGTTCCCTTTGCCTGGAAAGCTCTTCCTCAGGATCTCCGAGTGATTAGACTCTCTTTTCATTTAAACTCCAACTGTAAGAGAGAGGCTCTCTCCTTCAGCAAGGCCCTCCCTGCCTATAAGGAGGAGCCAGTTAGCCATGCTTTCTTGTATCAGCTTCAACTTATTCTTAGCATAGCAATGAACAATCATCATTATCTGATATGGGTCTTCTTTATTTTTGTGTTTGCTTTTGGTATGTCTTTTCCCACTCTAGAATGTAAGCTCCACTAGAATCAGAAACCTTGCCTGCCTTTTCACTTATATAACCCCGGAGTCTCAAAGTAAAGCAATAAACGTGTTCTGCAAATGGAAGGTGCATGGGAGCACATTGAAGAAATTGAACGAAGGCTAGTGTGGCTTAAAAGCAGCAAGTGAGGAGGGAGATCAACCCTACTATAGATGGAAACGTGATTAGAGGAGGGCAAGAACAGGTGGCAGAACTCATTTAGGAAACTATCACAGGGAGAGAGACGAGGGTAGCGTGAATGAGTTTAAATAGCAGTAGAGATAGGGAGAGATGGATGGATTGAAGAAATGCTGGTGATGAGTTGTATAAGTGTAGTTATTTCTATTCTGCAACTATTTGGATGCCAGTGTCATTCCACCAAGAGAGAAAATAGTGGAGAGAACGGTGTTGAATGGAATTGTGAGTATGGTTTTAGATAAAATGAGTTTGTGGTAGTAGAATCATTGCATCTATTTTAATATTTTTAGTCGCTAAAATTCATACCACTTTCCAAATATGACATCAACTACAAGAATTTGAGTAGAAATAGGATATTTTAAGTTTCTTTTAATATTTAAGCACCTTAAGTTTAATTTTAATACAAAGAATAAATCACTAATAGTTATTATTGTGTATTGTTTTAATTGATATGATTCAAAAATCAGGATGAATTACAGAATATTCTTTAAATGCTAGAAAGACATTTTAAAAACATTAAAAATATTTTTCCATAATACGCTGCATTTAGTCTCACAAGTGGATCAAGTTTACAAAATGTATAAAAAAGCCTTGATCACTGGGAAAACATATGCAAAAGAATGAACCTGAGCTGTGAACTCTCTCCATATACAAAAATTAACTCAAAATGGATTGAAGACCTTCATATCAGACCTGCAACAATAAACTGTATAGAAGAAGACATTGGTACTAAACTTATAGACCTAGGACTCAAGGAAGTCTTCATGAACCTGACCTCAAAGGCAAGGGAAGTAAAAGCACAAAGAAATGAATGGGATTATATCAAACTAAAAAGCTTCTGCACAGCAAAAGAAACCATCAACAAGGCAAAGAGACAGCCAACTGAATGGGAGACAATATTTGCAAATAACACATCAGATAAGGGTCTAATATCTAAAATATATAAAGAACTAATAAGACTTAACAACAAAAAAACAAACAACCCAATTAAAAAGTGGGCAGAAGAACTAAACAGACACTTCTCCCACGAAGAAATACAAATGGCCAGCAGATATATGAAAAAATGCTCATCCTCATTAGCTATCAGGGAAATG
>PVJL010006476.1:0-55761 GCA_004026885.1 Lyroderma lyra
CCCGCCCCCGCCGCGCGCCCGCCCGCCCGCGCGCCGCGGCCCGGAGCTTTTTCATTGGCCGCGCGCCGTCACCTGACGCTCTGTTATTTCCTGTGTGTTGGGAGAATGGAGAGAAAAAACCCGGAGCCGAGCCGCTTTTGGCCCCTGCGAGGCGGCCGCGGCCTCTGCGGGGGGAGCCCACCCTGAGGCGCGCCCGACAGGGGAGCGAGCGCGCGGGCCGGAGCGAGCCTTGAGGGGCCGCTGCCCCGGCCCGCCCCGCCGCCGACCCGGGCACCCGAGCTGGAGGCGGCAGAGGCTCCCCCAACCCCCACCCCGCGCAGCGCCGCCCGCCGCCGCTCCCTCCCCTCCCGCCCCCGGCCGCGGCCGAGGGACCGGGCAGGGGGTTCCTGCAGGTAACCGTCGCCGGGGCCGGAGGGCGAGGGGGAGGGGTCAGGGCTGAGATGATGGGGCCAGGCCGGGATGTCCGGCCTCGAGGGCTGGGGACAGAGGTCCTTGCCCGACCCTACCTGGGGGTGCTAAGCCTTCAGGACTCCAAGGCAGGGGGGTTCGGGGTGCTGGGGGAAATGGCCCTGCCTGACCTGGAGCTCAGAGAAGAGCGGTTTCGCCTGGCCTAGGGTTGCTGAGGGGAAGGGGCCAGGCCTGGCATCAGGTCGCTGAGGGGTCTCGGTCTGGCCTGGAAGTCCCGTAAGGCTCGGGTGCCGGTCCTGTCCTGAAGGTGCTGGGGGAAGGTACCTGCTTGTCGCGGCCTCGGATGCCAAGGAGGCGGGTGCGAGCGGGCGGCGCCCAGGTGTCGGCGGGGTCAGTGCCCCCAGTCGCGGGGCCGGTGCCGCCTCGAGGGTCCACCTGCGCTCGCCTCTTTTCTGCGGGCGGGGTACGAGGCTGGCGAGCTGACGGCTGGGCTTGGGACCGGGAAAGGCCGGCCGAGCGGACGGGAGCGGCACCCGGGCGTCCGGGAGCCGGAGTGCACCCCGGCCGCGGCAGGGACTGGGGCCCGTATATTGCCATGTGAACACCTGAAGCCATGTGGACGCCGCTGCTGCTTGCCTGTTGGGGGCGGAGGGCAGGTACTGGTTGGAGGGGCGCGAGGTCCCAGCGCTGGGGAGGTGGGGCGGGGAGCAGCGCGCAGGACATAACTTCCTGCGTGGGGTTTTTCACCCCCTCCCTCGCTGCGGTGAGCAGGGCGGGGTGTTTGATCCGGTGGTCCCTGTGCGAGCGCACGTTTGGGGCCTCGAGGCTTTCAGCTTCCCGTCCCTTTTGAAGGGGAAAGTGGTGTTTAAGGAGAGTGGCTGATCCGGCCCAGCCCGCTCTGGCAGCAGCGCGAGGTGGAATGTCTCCTGTGCGCCGCGTTGGGAGTGGAATTTAGTGAGTTGGGGGGGGGGCGGGGGGCGGTGCTGAGGAGCGGCCGCCTTCCTGGGCCTGTGGGTGGAGATTATTGTCTGTTTTTGTGGTTGTGGATTCTTGCACTGCCTGCCCGTCAGTGTGAAAACCTTTAGTTTGCCTTTAGGACACAGAACAAAATTAGGATACCCCCCCCCCCATTTTGCTTTTTTTTTGGGGGGGGTCTTCTCAAATATTAGATGGCTCTGGTAACTGCTATAAAAATGGATGGAATTTTCGAGCTATTATCTAACAGGCAGATCTTTGGATGATAATTGGACCCTTATGTTAACAGCTTCCAAGAAGAGTTTTATAAAGCATCTTACGTGAGGTGGCAGCTTGGTAGAGTAGGAAACTGCACTGCAGTCCGACCTGGAAAGCAAAAATCTACTTCCAGCTTTGCCACCAAATAAACTATATCCCTGGCCAACTTAGCTACGCTCTGAAGGCTCCAGTTTCCTCAGCTGTTAAATGAGAACCCTCTTCCAGGTCAGACATTACAGGGATTTTGGATAGTTTTGTTTTGTTTTTGCCTCTCCTGCCTTGTGCTTTTGTTTTAGCCAGAGGCAACCTTCCTGAGAATTGCAGGCTGTACTTTACCTGGCTTTAAAAAACTGTCTCACTTTTTAGCTTCCAGCCTCTTTGTTCTTCAACAGAATAAAACTTGGTCAGGGTTCAGTTTTTCCTTGAATCCCAGATACTGTTCTGTGCTTCTCAGAAGTATATTATATTCTAGCACATGCTGAATGTGCCCTGTATTTTTTTGTCTTTGTGCAAGAAGTTAACAAGAAAAAGATTTCAGAGAACATTGATTACTTGGATCTGTGGATAACACAAGTGTTTATGGGTCAGTGCGTGTTGTTCGTTCCAAGGAATTCCAGGATCTTTCTATGCAAAGAATTGTGGAGGGATTTATTTAAAGTTCTTTCAAGAACTGGTGTTTGGCTAACTTGAAATTTTCAGTTTTAGTATTCTCAGAATAGGGATAAAATGGAATTTCATATCTCTGTGAAATGGCATGCTAGTGGAATTAACTATCACCTCAGGGTGCACTAATTATTTGCATCCCCAATTTATTCTTTAATAGTAGCCGATGCTTCCTCTCGGATGCTGAAGAACCCCAATTAGTGTCACTGATTTTATAGTGTGTGAGGGCCTTAGGCCATGCTTCCGACTCTTAGTTAGTCCTTCTGGACCAGCCTCAGAAGTTGGTCTTTGTCTTAAATTTCTAGTATTGTGATGCTTAAAGGACATGTGCCTAATGTGGTATAACAGTCTTTTTAGATCGCTTTTTTATTTTTCAATTTTTATTTTACTTATTTATTTATTTATATGTGGGTAGTTCCCTGGCTGGGAATCGAACCCAGGCCACAGCATTGACAGGGCCGAAGCCTAGCCACTACACCACTAGGGAACTCCCTAGATCACTTTTTTAGTTAGTCTGTACAAACACAGCTTCAAAAGGGTGTCAGCATTAGGAGGTGTGTTCGAAATGTTGACTTTGGGGCAAGATGGGCAGAATTTTTCTTGTAAAATCAGGCCTATCATATAGGTAGACACTTTTGTGCAGCTATGTAGATGAATTATTTGAAGTTTCCCAAAATATAATGATTGGGAGTTTCCCAAAATAAGCAGTTTATTCTATATTGGTATTTAAATTGTGAACTTGTTTGGTGTAGGATTTTAAAAACTCTAGCTACTTAAATTGTAAGCAGTTATCACAGGTACATTTATGTTTGTGTTATGATGAAAGGTTATTATAAAGTTATTCTACAAAATAATTTGTGTGTACGAGGTCGGACAATTAATTTTGTGAACTCACTGTAGAATATGTGCTACATACCTCATTGCTGAATATCACTCCTGTCACCTTCGAAGTACTCCCCTTGGGGAGCTATGCATTGATGCCAGTGCCTAGGCCACCCTTCAGAGCAATTTTGGAACTCTTTCTGGAATGGCCATCAGAGCCATTGTATTAACCTTGCTAAGGTTATGACACCTTACCGAGTTTTTTATATAGTGCTGCCAATGTAAGCGCACAGTGGCAAGTTCATGAACTTAATTGTCAGGTTTTGGCGATGAAGACAGCTCTGACGGCCATTCCAGAAAAAGAGTTCCAAGTTGCTTTGTAGAGTGGACTAGGCACTGGCGACAGTGCATAGCTCCCCAAGGAGAGTTCTTCGAGGGTGACTCATCTTTTTTAAGGATGAGTTCCAAATTTAATTGTCTGACCTCGTATGTATGTGAGAGAAGGTTGCCAAGGTAGTACGATGTCAGGAGACATCTTTTAGATTTTATAACCTTTTTAGTGGTAGAATGTAGTTGAAATCACTTCTATTTAGACTGGGAAATAAGAGATGGACTTCTGTTGAGTTTAATCTCTTAATATAGGTAGAAAGAGTGTGTGTGTGTGTGTGTGTGTGTGTGTGTGTGTAATCCAGTATGCTAGGTTCTGTCCAGGGTATTTTAAGTTGCCTTACAAAAATCCACCCAGCAGACCTGAGAGGTTGATCATCTCTCCTTTTCCTGAGAGGTCATACTGAGGGGGCAGGGCTTGGATGTGACCGTGTGTGCTCCCCTCTGTTCCAGAGTCTTTACTCGGTCCATTATAGCTCAATGCCTGCTAGTGGTAGATTGGTCTTAGAATCCATATTTTGTGCTATGCCCCCCCCCCCGCCCTTTTAAAGTTATGATGAACTTGAAATCTGGACTTAGACAAAAAACTGGAAAGCATGGTTTTTGTGACTGTGCCATGTGGTTTAGTAACCCCTGGGAGTTTTCTAAACTTTCACTTTCCCTTTACATACCTGGCCAGTTATGTCAGGGTACCTGAGATTTAATCTAAAAAGTTTCTCTTTCATACCCAGTTCTACCACTCTATCTTATGCTGAGAACTTCTTTTGTCCACTCAAAGAGTGATATATGCAGGGGCTGTCTTTCGTCTGTTAGTGGTTTACATTGCACAGGAATCATACTATCTGGTGACTGCTCTCAGTTTGACCAGTTGGGACTCAAAAGATACTTTTACAAAAGACAGTCCTTTCCCCATATACCTTAGGTGCTCTTCTTTGTGGGTTGTGTTCAAGACACTTTAGTGCTCATTAGATCTTTCTGAAGCTTCTGACTCTGCTCCTTCATTTTCTTTTCCTGGAGGTAAAAGTAACAAAATTAAGCAAAACAATAAAACCCATTTATATGGGAGCAAAACTATATACCAGAGTTACATATTTGAAATATGATAGTTGACCTTGAACAACACGGGCATTAGGAGCACTGATTCCCCCCACCCTGGCACACTAAAAAATGTGCATGTAACTTTTGACTCCCCTAAATCTTTTTTTAATATAATTTTATTTATTTTTATTGTTAGACTTATTAGGGTGACATTGGTTAATAAGCCCAAAATCTTTAGCCTACTGTTGACTGGAAGCCTTACCAATAACATAAACAGTCGATTAACATGTATTTTGTATGTTATAAGTATTATACATAGACTGTATTCTTATAATAAAGTAAACTAGAGGGAAAAGATGTTATTAGGAAAATCATAAAGAAGAGAAAATAAAATTACAGTATTTATTTAAAATATCTGTGTGTAAGTGGACCCATACAATTCAAACCCATGTTGTTCAAGGGTCAATTATATAATGAAATCAGGTCTTTCATAGTGCATAATTTGGTCACCTTGCACTTAGACTGGATAGGGTTTTTTATTATTATTAATAGGCTGTTGGAAGTCCTTAAAACCTGTGGTACCTGTAGGATGGGTGAAAAGGTTCTCAGGGGAACAAACACAATCAGGACTTTCTGCATCAGAGCTGTGTTTGCTTTGTAGGTAATGTGCATGACCCAACAGGAAGATGAACTGCAGAGTCACTTACTGGTATATCTGAGGCTTGTTATCTGATGTTTTGTTGTGGGGAAGTTAAGAAAGAAAACATTAGCTACAAGGGAAAACACCATATTGCAGTATGTACAAGTAAGCTGTTCTGTGGACAGGGTGGGAGTTCTTCCTAATACTTAACTGTCAGCCTGATTGGAAGATGGTTCCATGTTTGAGTATTATGTCCCTGAACGTGGATTAAGGTCTTCTGTGTATTGTGTTCTAATTTTCATTAACAAGTATGTATAGGCACTGTTCTAATAAGCATTGGGAGATGCAGTGGTGGGCAAGATAGAGAAGGAGCCTGCTCTGGGGACAAGACTTTAAACAGTGAGTAAATAAGAATGTCAGGTGGCATTGATAGCTATGAAGAGAATAAAAAGACAACATGATAGGGACTCGGGAGATGTTACTTTAGAGTAGCCCTGAAGATGTTGCCTCTTCTGAAGCCTTTTCTGCTCACAGGTTAGTCAGACTTGATCTGTGGGACAGATGAAAATGGCATTAAGCAAAGTAAACAATTTGATTTAGCCCAGAGCATCTTAAGAAGTAAATCCAAAGAATAGAGGTGGGTTGATTGAAGTTTTCCTTTTGTTTATATTTTTATACTTTGTGAATGGGGACCTGGCTCTGAAGAGCTTAAGAGAGATCATTAGCAGTACCTTGGAAAGGGTAAGAAAGAGGAATGTTTGCTTTTTAAAAATCTCTCCAATAAAAAATGTAGAGATGTGTTAAAATATGAGTGTTAGGCATTATTAGAAACATCCTTTACTTGTGTGTATGTTTCTTTGTTGGAGAGTTGGATTGGGTTGTTAGAATCATCATACTTTGTTGAAACTTCAAATGAAGCCAGCAAATATTAGTAACATCAGTGTGCAGGGCACTTTGCTAGGTGTTGCTTCAAACGAAGGATTCCAAGTGACCAAGTGGAACTTGAATGGGGAGCTGTTGAGGGAAGCAGGGATAGCTGAGATCAGGGGCTCTGGCTGGGCAGGAAACAGTACAGGCAGGAAACAGTACAGGTCAGGCAGACTTTTTTGCCCATTGCCCAGAGGCTTTATCTGCCCAGCCTTTCCCAGCCAGCTGGCTGGCGACCTGCGTACCTTCATCTACCCTTTCTGTGCTCTCTGATTATGGAGTTATATGGAGAGCTGAAAGAAACCTAAGAAACTATCTAGCCTAGTCCTTTGGCTTAACAATTCAGGAAAGATGCTAAGAAGCTGGTGACTTGCCCAAAGTTATGTGGCTTTACACTGGCAGAGTCAAGGACCCTGTTCTTTGCTAGGCTAGTGTTCTTTCTGCCACAGACCATGCTCTCACCAGAGATTTGATAGTTAACAGTTACTCTTGAGTAGAAAAAGAAGGGAAGCCTTTGGGTGCTAATGTACTCACTTAGGAAAAAGCCTGTGTAGTTCCAGTCTTAAAAGTTAGGAAAGACAGCACGTGAATCTTGAAAGCAGAATATGGACAGAGAAAATTGTACCACTCCTTTTCACAAGGTACACTTTGTTGGTTTCTTAGGCCCCTCTGAGACATAATCTCATCCTCATTATGTCTTGGTCCAGAGCGATGAGTAGGGAAGCTCTTTGCCACATTTAGCATTAGTTGTGAATGTAGAAGAAGGCCCTTTAGATAAAGGGGAAAATTTCTAATTATGGCTAAAATCGAGTTCTAGAATTCAGGAGTTAAGGCCCTAGCAGTCCTGAGCTTTCACCTCCAGACCTCAGTTTCAGGGAAGCTTTCACTTCTGCATTTAGAAGCACCATGAGTGTGCAGCATTCCTGTGAGAGCCTGGAGCTTATTCTATGTGCCTGACAACAGGAGGGATTCTTGGAGCAGGGCTGCTTCCCTGGACACTTCCAGTTCCCCGGGGGCAGCTTTTGTGTCCCTTTGGCAGTAATGTGAGAGGGCACTATGCTGTAAAAGTCCATATGATGGGCACTTTATGGAACATGTGAAGGAAGATGTGTAGGCTCAGTCTGGCTCCATCGCTTCGGCATTTTGCCTGAGCCACAGTTTCCTCATCTGTAAAATGGAGCTCCGCCTTCCTCAGGGCCATTAGGAAAAAAGGAACTGAAATAGGAAAAGCATACCAGTAACACTCACTGACTGGTAGTGGTCCAGTAAACAAATAGTCCATATTGTGCTGTGTACCACGACCTTGGACTAGAGCAGGGCTGGTTCCTGCTGACCCTATTGCTTTTACATCTTCAATTATCTGCCCAGTAGAGAAGGGCAATTAAACCGGTATCAGAATGCTCAGGGGGTGGGAGAGGAGGGGGGGAAGCTAAATATAAGGTGATGGAAAGAGAAGTCACATTAGGTGGTGAACTTATTATACATCAAGTTGACAATGCACTGTAGAATTGTATGCCTGAAACCTATGTAATCCTTGCTAACAGATGTCACCCCAATAAGTCTAACAATAAAAATGAATTAAAAAAAAAAAAAAAAAGAATGCTCTGATGGGGGAGTAAAGGTGCTGTACCAAGACACATCACCCTGACTTAAAAGGTCACAGGAGGCTTCTCAGAGGGAGGACCATTTGCTTCCTCATCACCCTGTTGTCTCTCAGCTCTCTTCCCACCTATGTGGCTTGTCCTGTCCCTTCTGCTTGACCACTGGCATTCTCTGGACTCTCCCCAGGTGCTCTTGGATGTACCCAGGCTTTCATGACTGGCCATGAACTGGCCCCACATTGATATCTTCAGCCAGTCCTCTCCTGGCTCCTCCAACTTCTCCTTGACACTGCTGCTTGGATATGTCCCTAGCAACTTGAGTGTCACAAGTTCAGAACTGCACGTGTTCTCCAAAAATGGTCTTCTCTGTATTTCTCCTCCTCCATAAGTGGCTTTACCATCCACCCTGTTTCTCAAGTCACATTCCTCCTTTCCTGTCAGCACCTTCCTCATCTAATCCATCACCAAGTCACTGTCAGTACTGTTTCCATAATCTGACTGGAGTTTGTCCCTCTGAGCCACCATCATCTCCTACCTCAAACACTGCAATTACTCTTTATCATGGCCTCCCCATTTGTACTTCTGTCTTTATTCCCCTTTGCCTAGATAGCCAAGAGTCACCTCTCTCCTCCCCTTAACAATCCTTTAACGGTTCCTCATAGCACTGAAGAAAAACCAGGCTCGTTCCTGTTTCTGTCAAGGCCCTGAATACCCCAGCCCCTGCCCTCCTCTTTGACAGCCTGTCCTGCTGCTTTTGCTTGCTGTCCTCCAGCCACATAGGCCTTCTCAATCTCCTGAAGGCACCAAGCTCTTTCCCACCTCAGGGACAAGGCTGACTCCTCTGGCCAGCCAAGCCTTTCCTCATCCTTCAGGATATTTGTTAAATGAATAAATAGCATGAGACAGGCAGCAAAACGGGTGGGGTCAGGAGGAAAAGTGACCTTGGAAGGCTGAAAGAATGTTTGGTTGTGGCATAGGTGGAGTTATTCAAGCAAAATACCTAAGAGTCAGGCCGCCAGAACTCGATACACTGCTGATGAGAGTATAAAAGGATGCTACTACTTTGGAAAAACCAGAAGTTTCTTAAGAAGTTGAATGTGTCTACCCTGTGACCTAGAAGTTTCATTTCTAGATATTTATCCAAGAGAATGAAAAAACTCGTCCCCAAATAGGCCTTGTACAAGAATGGCCATAGTAGCTTTATTCATGATAAACCAGAACTAGAAGCAGTCCAGATGTCCATCAGTGGAAGAATGGACAAACTGATGTGTTTGTATAGTGGACACCACTTAGCAGTAGAGAGGAACAAAGTACCGATACATTTAATAAGGATGAATCTCACGTATTATGTGAGTGAAAAGGCAGACATAAAAAAGTACGTAATGGATGATCTCATTTATTCTAGAATAGAGAATACAGTGGTACTGGAAATCAGATCAGTGGTTGCTTCTTGAGTGGAAGGGGATCGACTGGGAAGGGACAGGGTAGAACTTTCTAGAGTGATATGTTCTGAGTCTTGACAGGCATTCATCGATTCTGATTGAATCATATACTGTATATAATTTTACTGTATGTAAATTATACCTAAAAACAATCTAGGAATTGTCCTAGATTCCTCCCCCTGCCCTTACTCTCAATGTTTAATCTCTCAGCAAGTTCTGTTCACTTCATGTCCAGAATATATTCTAAATTTGTTTCATCCCATCTCAAGCACCATCCCCTTATCTGCACTGTTTTATTATTAGCTTCCTGACTGGTTCACTAACTCCCTATTTTTGCCCTCTTCCCAAACCATTTTCCAATCATCAGCTAAAATGATCTTTAAAATTACAAATTGGATTGTGTTAGTTGTCTTCCTCCAGTCAGTAACTTCATTGCTGCCAACAGGGCCTATCTGACCCTGCCTCCCCCCCTGAGCCCCTCTGACCTGGCCTCTTCCCTGCTCCTTAAGTTGCAGCCTCGTTGACCTTCTCATAGTTTCTCAACACCTCAAGTTCATTTCTACCTTAGGACCTTTATAACTTGGCTCCTCCCTCTTCCTGGAGCTCTATTCCTCTCAAATAGGTGAGAGGCTTGTTTCTGTTTGTCATTGAGATTCAGTTTAAATGTTTCCTTCTCTGAGAGGCTTTCTTTGACCCTCCCTGCCTAAAGTAGTGCCCCATCACATCACCCTGATTTATTCGTAACTTAGGTCACCATCTGAAATGATCTTGTCTTTCATTTGTTTGCCTGTATCCTCTTGGTCTAAGCTTGGCTTGTTCACTGCTGTATACCTAATGGCTGCAGTAGTATTTGGCACATATTGGGGCATATGTATTGACTAAGTGAAGGTATTGAGGATGGTGGGGATGGGATGAGAACTGTTTAGGAGGCAGACTTGTGAGGGGGAAGGAGGGTCCAGGAGAGTCAAGCCATTTGCCTTGGAAACTAGGTGATGGTGGTGCCATTCACTGAAGTAGGAAACAGTGGAGAAAGGGAAGATTGGTGGATAAAGGGATGAATCTCATGGACTTAAGTTTGAGGTGCTTGTAAGGAAGGCATCAAGTGTTTGAGGCATAGATCTGACATCGAGGAGAAGGAACTGAGCTGTAGACTAAGGCTTGGAAGTTAGCACGTGTTGGCAGCCTAGGAGTGAATGAAGTTGCTTTCGTGGGAAACAAGGAATGTACATGGAGGAATGGTTTCTTCCTTTTTCCTGCCTGAGTGATGGGCCTCTCCTACCAGTAATAGGGACTGTAAAGAACTCAGCCCTTAGAAGATTCTGTAGTTTTAGACACCTCACCACCCCCCCCCACACACACACACACAGTTATGTTATTATTGCTAATAATGATAAGTGCTCAGAGGGTCAGGACAAAACAGGAGACAGAACATTAAGGGAACAGAGTGATGTTTAAAGAGCAGAGAGGAAGCAACCAGACAGGTTAGGAGGAAAACGCATCTCGAGCTCGGCCGGTGGAGGAAAGAACATGTTTCAAGTCAGAGGTTGTAGCCAAGAGTGCTGAGAAGTGTCAGTAGGGAGGGGAGGGAAGAGGAGGGGAGGGGATAACTGAAGACCGATCGTTAGGTATTGATGAGAAAGGTGAAGAAGTGGAGACAGTAAGTTTGGAGTCAAACCTTCCTAAAGATCGGCTGTGAGTATAAGAAAACCTTGAACCTGTGTAAATCGAGGCAGGAAGGAGCCAGCACAGGGCCGTTTTCAAGATGCTGGACAGTGTTGGATTGTGCACCTTCCTGGAGAACTTGGGGGCCCAAGGCGAACCTGGGGAGTGGCTTTGGCTAATAAGAATCCCCCTCCCAAAGGGAAGCAGAGGTGTGTGGGCAGGAGCAGATGGGAGTTGGGAGCAAGAAGATAAGCAGTGCTGTGTATTCTGTGAAAGTCCTTTGCTGAGGGCCAAGAGTGAGGTGGAGAGTTGGGAGCTTAAAGAACACAGGAGAGATTTGGGGAAACTGCTGTGGTAAGCAGATAAGCCAGCTAAGGAAACGAGAATTGCAGGAGGAAAGTAAAAAGTGCCAAAGATAAGCTTTCTTCCTCCTGGGATTTTTGGGACACTGCTCAGACCTTTACACTTCTTTGGATTCCACTGATTGGGACTCAGCTTTTCTGCCTTGTGTCTGGCAAGTCCAGTCTTTCTCCATATGCCTGCCATTTCCATGCATTAGACCAGTGACTTGTACATTACCGTACAGCTCTCATGTCTTACTTAACCAGTACTTCTGTAGCATTCACTGTTAGCGAGGTGGCAGTGTTCCAATTGTTGTATCAAAACAGCACAGAAAGGTGGGGGCCATTCTTACTCCCCCAGAGCTGGGCTGCCCCAAGTCTGCAGAGGCGCTTGGGGCCCAGGTGGCCTGACAAGAGGTAGAAGTCATCCATCCTCTTCCCAGCTCCAGCCAGAGCAGCTCTCATCATGTCTCTTATCTTTTCAGTATCTGCATAAGATTTTTGCTGGAGAAACTGCAAAATATTTTCAACCACCACTGCATTAGGCTCTCAGGTCTTTGCGGTCAGGGCTGTGTTTTGTTATATTTTATAGCCTCAGCTCAGCATCTGGCACATTGCCTATGAGTGCATTGAGAGTGAATGCACCGTTTTGCCTCTGAGCCTCTGCTCTGGAATGCCCTATCTTCCTCCTCTATCTTTATCCTCATAATACAGTTACTATAGAATGTGTCTATTTCACCACAAGATTGTCTATTCTTAGATGGCCACTATGCCTTGTTAATCTTTATATCCATTTCCCATAGTAGATAATAAAACAGTATTAAATTTGGATTTGTAGAAAACTTGCAAAGCATTCCTAAGAGTGAGTAAAATGGTTGAAGGATGCGGGGAAAAAAAATCAGAGAAAGTATCAGCCAAAGAATTAAATTAATTTAACCTGATAAAGTATTTTCAGCAATGAGTTTATGTGGGTCTTAGGGTATGTTAGTGTGTTGGCTGTTCCTCAGCTTGGAGAAGGAAAATGATAGCAGGTGAGGTCAGATGGGGTATTAGTGGTATAGGTGAACAAACCAAAGAACTCCCTGTCCTGTGAGGAAAGCTGGGCATTTCTCCTGGAAAGTTTTAGAACAGTGGGATAGACTCATTTGTGTTCAGTAATTCCTACTTGGTGGCAGAGGTGTGGAGAACATGCCCTCAAGATTCCAGCCAAGTGATTCCTATAAACTCAACATGCAATCAGTGTAAATGATCTAAACATATTTACACGTACCCCATACATTAATGAACAGACATAAGCAAAAAAGTACATGTTGCATCAAATTTAGTGCTACTGTTTTGTTTTTTCCTAGTAGATATGTGAGTTTAAACATAATGGCTATAGACTCTTCATCTTCTTTTAGTTGTGGACAGAGATTTAAGTTCTCACATACTGAATAGGAGAAATCTGAGCTGGAGTGAAGGACTTTGCAGTCTGCATATACATCAAATGTCTCTTTAAAAAAAAAACTTTAAAATTTTGTTACACTGACGAGTGAAGTGCTGAAAGTTGGCTACCACTAAAGATAAAGGGCACAAGGCTAAATGAAGCCTGTGGGAATGAGATGTCAGTGAAAATACAAGAAAAAGAAAATTTCTATTTCAGTTCAGCCAGGATTGCTAACTATATACCATGCTAGGCACAAGAAATGCAAAAAGAAATAAAACATCTTCCCTTTCTGTGTTGTTCAGTGTCAGTGGGAGAGCCAGAAAATTAACAATAAACTCTGTGTAAGACCTGTAAGGGTGTAATAGTGGCGTAGCCAGAGTTCTAGGAGAGAACAAGGGAGGAGGCTTTACTCCTGAGGAAGCGTGGGGAGAATATTGGGGAAGGCTGCAGAGGAGGGGATGTGAGCAGGACCTGGGAGGATGGACTGGAGAGATAGTCAAGTAGACAAGTGGGGAAGGGCCCTTCCAAGGGAAGGTCCTTCCAGAACCAAGGCTCGGAAGTATGTGGCATCTTATTAGCAAAGCACATGTTCTTAGGGGGACTGGAGATCACAGGCAAGGGACGGTCATAAGGGAGTGTGGGCCCAGAGTGAGGTGGGGATAGCTTGGTGATAGGACTTGAGGGCCAGGGCATTTGGTTCTCATAAGTGGAACAAGGTTTTGTGAAGAGAGGTGTGGTAATGTGGTCAAGAGCCTTGTTCTGATTATGAGGAGAGGTGGAGGTAGGGAGGAGATGAAAGGGCTGGAACCCAATGAAGTTGATCACCGTTTTGCTTCTTCCTATTCTGGTTTTCCCATGGCCAAAACCCCAATCTGCATGAGAAAGACCTGTAAAATTTAGCAACTGGTTTAAATAAAATGAATTTGCAGGAAATTTTAGCATCAATCCACTTTGATATTTTATTTATCAAAAACTTGAATAAGTAATACTAAATAATAAATGTAAATAATGATTTTACATAAAAAATTCTAAGTTGCATGCATTGTTCTAAGCCAGGCATGTGTCCACCCTGTGGCCCAGGATTGCTTTGAATGTGGCCCAACACGAATTTCTTAAAATATTATGAGTTTTTTTTTTTTGTGGCCCTTTTTAGCTCATCAGCTATTGTTACTGTTCGTGTACTTTATGTGTGGCTCAAGACAGTTCTTCCAGTGTGGCCCAGGGAAGCCAAAAGGTTAGATACTGCTGTTCTAAACATTTTATTAATTCACTTAGTTCTTAAAAAAATCCTCTGAGGTACTACTGTTATCTCCATTTTCGGATGAGGAAACTGTAACAGAGGTTGAGTAACTTGTCCCCAGCATGTGTCATCTAAAAAGTGGCAGAGCCAAGATTTGAAATCAGACATCCTGACACCACATTCTGTGCCCTTAACCTGTACACAGTGCAGTTCTGTGTTTAATTTGAGTGAACTGGGAGATAACTCCCACAGAATAAGTTTGTGACCCCTTTGAAGGGGAATTGTTTGGGTTTGGATTGTAGGGTTGAGTAGAGCCAGGAAGTGCCATTTTGGGGCCTCCTGTTAGAACACCATCCATGTGAGGCAGGGACTTTCTGTTCCTTATCATAGTCGCAACACCCAAAACTATTCGGTGCTCAGCAAATACAGGACCCAGCAGAAATAACACCCAGACTTGAGTTAGGATCTTATTACAAAATCATAACCATACATGCTTATGATTTTGTAATAAAAGATGGTATAGATTACTGGTGCATAAAAAAGGGGCGTTATTTGTGCCAGACCCTGTAGTTTTTGTGTGATTAATTTATGAAGTAGACGTTTGCTGCCCGCTCTCAAAGGAATATTCCATGAAAGTTTTCATTTTTTTTTGTTTTTTCCTTTGGTTCACTGTGGTCCCTGTCTGAATTAGTGCGCTCCATGAGCTGGGTCTTGTTGAACTCGCCTTGCTTAGCTTTCAAAGGGTGCCAGCTGAGTCTCCTGTTTGCTGGACTTAAAAAAATCAGTCATTCATTTTCAAAATCAAAATATTAGGTTATAAGATTTCTTTTGTTGGTGCTTTTGGTTTTTCATATGCCTGTATTTAAGATATGAACTTCAGAAAATCTTAGTGAAAAGAATTGGAATTAACTTTTGTAATCACAGTAGTTGATAGTACATGTTTATGGAATCCTTTCTCAACAGACCAAGGATTTATCTCTGGTTACCTTTTTTTGGCCAGTATTCTTAATATTTGATACTGGTCCTTCTGTATCTGCTGAAGAAGCTTCTTCAGAGAGCGATTCGTTAAATCTCTTTCAAGAACCCGGTGATACATAATACCATTCGAGGTGTCTCTGCTAATGAAAGTTATAGCACTGACCACATATGAGTCTTATATGTGATTTCATTAGCAAATTAATAGGTGATACAAGTTCCTAAGAAAGAGCAAACTAATGTTTTCTCTCTGCGTTAGTTCATTCTAAATTAAATCACTTGGGAATAGGAAAACAGGAAGTTTTGTCTCTTTCCACCTATAAATAAATAAGACTTAGGTGTCATAAACCAATATATTGTTTCTCTTGTTGACCTCATTCAGCTTATTAACATTTTATTAAAATATATACGTCATACTATTTTATTTTCTTACAAGATTGGACTCCACTAAATTAAAAAGAAGGGTCATATGAAAATAGTTACTTGTGTTATACATGGAAGTATATATAATTATATATGTTACAGAAAAATTTTCAAGAATGTTAGCACAGTGTTTTAGTTTAAACAATTTTTAAAACTTGTCTTTTTTATTGAAATATATGTATTCTTTTATTACAAAATCATTGTATAAAATTCAAACAATACAGAGGTGTATAACCTTACTCTCCAGAGATGACTACTGTTTACAGGTTAATGCATATTATTCTGCACTTTAAAAAAAAAAATACCTTTTAAATGTTTTCTTTCATTTTTTTGTTTGTTTGTTTGTTTTTGTTTTTTTTTATTTTGGTTGGTTCCCTGAGCGGGGATCGAACCCAGGCCACAGTGGTGAGAGCGCCGAAGCCCAGCCACTACACCACCAGGGAACCTCCTTAAATGTTTTTTATGCTTTTTTTTTGTTTTAAGAGAAGTTTCAGGCTCACAGTAAAAGTGAGAGGAAGATACAGAGGTTTCCCCACATGCCCCCTGCCCTCACCTGCACAGCCTCTCACAATATCAATGTCTCCCACAAAAATGGTGCTTTTGTCACAGTTGATGAACCTACGTTGACGCATCATTATCTCCCAAAGTCCATAGTTTACATTGTGGTTTACTCTTGGTGGTGTATATTCTATGGTTTTGGAGAAATGTATAATGACATGTATCCACTGTTACAATATCATAAGTTTTACTGCCCTAAACGCCCTGTGTGCCCCACCGGTTCTTTCCTCCCTCTCCCACAACCCTTGGCAACCACTGATAGTTCTCCCTGATCCAAAATGTCAGGTAGCTGGAATCACTCAGTATGTAGCCTTTTCAAGTTGGCTTCTTCCTCCTAGTAATACGCATTTAAGTTTCTTCTGCATCTTTACATGGCTTGCTAGCTCATTTCCTTTTAGCACTGAATAATGAAACTGTCTTTTTATATGTAGAGGAAGATGGTTCTTAATACTATTTTACAAACTATTCCCAGGTTACTGTTTGCTGGCGGTTCAGCTCCCAAAGACTTAAGTATTTGTTTCAGGCAGCTTTTTTTTTTATATAGGAACAAAATAATTTCTATGTATATGAAATCAATGATCTAATTAATAGCTAACATTTATAGATCCTTTACCAAGTGCCAGGCACAGTGCAGAGTATTTAGATTCATTATTTTATTTAATTCTCAAAAACAGCCCTATGTAAGGTTAGTACTTTTATCTGTAAAATGAGGATTCATTCAAGAAAGAGATGAAGTAATTTGGAAGAGGGGTTAAGTAATCTGTCACTCAGCCACTAAATGATAAAACCAGGGCTGGAACCCAGCTCTTTGTGGCTCCAAAACTCGTTTCTGCTTTTTAATGAAAAAGATTTACTATGTGAAAATGCTACTGCATAGCTACGTCTTTGCCTACCCACCTGAGCTCAGGCAGCCCCCACATGCACACATGCTCGTGAGTTCTGTCTCTCACCTTTTTCACAGCCTTTATCTGACATTTTTGTCATTCATCTCTTTCTTCCACGAAAATGTAAACTCCATGGACAGAAACTGTACTGCCTTCACCTTTGCATTTCTGTTGCATACAGTAGGAGCTCACATACTTGTTGTAAAGAATATGTACCATAGATTATATCAGTCCGTAAGATTTGCTTTTAATCACTTTTGTAGGACAGACTATTAAATTATTTTCCTTTTTAGTTAGTGATTTCAGTGAGGCAGTTGAAGGACAGGTCCTTTGAAAAGATGCTAAGGAACCGGTTAGGTAGACGACAGGCTGTTGTGGGTGTCGAGATTGGAAGTGGTTTGGACGAGCATGGTAGGAGGCCTGCCTGAGCTGCTGTCAGAGCCACTTGGTAATAACTCTTCTTCCCCAGTCCCTGGTCCAGTCTCTTCCTCCCTGCTGCCAGAATACAGCCTTTGTCGTATTAAGTTGTGTGCTGAATTAAATACAGACTCCTTGTGTTGTTCTTCAGGCAGTAGGACCCTGTCCTGCCTTTCCAGCCCCACCCCCAAGTTCCCTTGCAATCTATTGCATCTTCTGTGTTCCCATTTCCATGCATGTGTCCATGCCCTCTTTCCCCAGTCTCCATCTGTTGAGGTCTCTATCTTTCAAGGCCTTTCTCAAATGTTCCTTCTTTGATGAAACTTAATGTTCCCAATGGAGTGATTTTCTCATGGCATTTTCTAATTTTCTTGTGCATAGTTAATCTCCACTTTTTATCAGACCTTTCTAATTAGTATCTTCCTGCTTTCTTGCCCTAGTCCTTTCTGGGGGAAAGATTGTGGTGTCAGCACTTCTTAGGTTCTCAGCAGTGAGTAGACTGTGGATTGTTTTTGAAGAAGAGAACAGGCAAAAGACAGAATTTATGGTATTTAATTCTGACACAGGAAAGACTTGTCTGTAGAGCCAAGGATTGTTTGGTGGTCGGGAACCTTTCTGAAGAAAAGCCAGGAGTGGGAGGTGAGGATACTGTAAAGAGTAAATAGCCAGCCTTGTGCATTGGGACAGAAGACAGGGAGCCAGATGGGGACAGGACTAGGTGAGGGGCAGCAGGGCTTTTTTCAGAGTTCTGAGATGAGTCCTAGTACTTGTCCTTAGGGTTTTCAATGAATAGATGGAAGATAATACATTATAATAATTTGGTCTCATAGAAGGGAAGGTGCTACAAAACATTGGTTGATTCTAGAAAAGTGATTGTAGTAAGAGCCAGTGGTCTTAGCAAGAGTGTGGTCCTGAGCAGGTGGGCACAAAGACTGGCTCTGTGCAGCAGGAGGCAGTCTTAGGGTCAAGATGTCAGTTGTCCTGTCGGCTTAAATGAGCATTGGTCAGAACTCCCATGTGTCTGTAGGACTGGAGACTGAGAACACATGGAGTGAGCTGGGACTGAGGGTGAGCGGTGAGTAAACAGGGGAGACCAAGTCATGAAATTACTCACTCTTGGGTGTCCTAGGTTCTCTTAGACTAAGATACCTCCCTCTTTTGGGTTTTGCTTTGTTTTGTTTTGTTTTGTTTTTAATTGAGGTGAGATTCACATAATATAAAATTAACCCAAATTAACTTTTAATATAGTATTATCAATTCTAATAATCATGCTGCACATTAAATCGCCAGACCTTATTTTATCACACAACTGAAAGTTGGTACCCTGTGACCAAAATTAACCATTTTTAAGTGAACAATTCAGCAGTTGCATTTAGTATATTCACAACTTTGTACACCCACAACCCCTATCTACTTCCAAAACATTTTCAGCGCCCCAATAGAAACCCCATAACCCCAGCCACTAGCAACTACCAATCTGCTTTCTGTCTGTGGATTCGCCTGTTTTGGTGTTTTCATATAAATGAAATCATATAGTATGTGACCTTTTGTGCCTGGCTTCTCTCACTTAGCATGTTTTTGAGGTTAATCAACATTTTGAGGTTCATCCATATCATAGCATGTATCAGTACTTCATTCCTTTTTATGGCTGAATAGTCTTCCATTGTCTGCATAGACAACAGTTTGTTTATCCTTTCATCAGGTATGATGGACATTTGGGTTGTTTACACCTTTTGGTCTTTTGAATAGTGCTGTGAACATGCATGTACATGTATTTGTTTATACCTTTTTTCAATTCTTAATAATATAGTAAGTTAATAAAGTATTATGTGGTTCAGTTATAACAAATGTACCACACTGTGAGATGTTTCCCTGTTATTAACATCTCACTTTGGTGTAGTACATTTGTTGCAATTGATGAACCAATATTGATACCTTATTGTTAACTAACTAAACTCCATCATTCAGATTTGGGTTCACTCTTTTTGTTGTATGTCCTTTGGACTTTGACACATACAGTACAGTATCATGCACAGTCATTTCACTGCCCCCCAAGCTCCCTGTGCTCCACCTCATTCCTTCCTCCCTCCCATTGGACCCTTGGCAGCCACTGATCTTTTCAATGTCTCTCTTGTTTTGCCTTTTCCAGAATGTCATAGAATTAGAATCATGCAGTGTGTGGCCTTTTCAGATTGGCTTTTTTCACATAGTCATATGTATTTACCTATCCTCCATGTCTTTTTGTGGCTTGATAGCTCATTTTTTTTATCACTGAATAATATTTCATTGTATCACAGACTGTTTATCCATTTACCTATTGAAAGACATTTCTGTTGCTTACAAATTTTGGCAATTATAAACAAAGCTGCTATAAACATTAATGTGCAATATGCAAGTTTTTGTGTTTACATAAATTTCAGTTCATTTGAGAAAATAACTTAGGAGCATGACTGCTGAATCATATGGTAAGACTATTTTAGCTTTGTGAGAAACTGCCAAACTATCTTCTAAAATGGCTGTACATTAATCAATCAATCAATCAATCAATCAATCTCTCTCTCTCTCTCTTGTCTTATTGTGGTTTAAAAAAATGTATATAACATAAAAGTTGCCATTTTAACCATTTATAGGTATACATTTCACTGACAATGATTATTCACAGTATTATGAAACCATCACCACTGTTTGTTTCCAAGTAGTACCCTTCCCTCCTTCCCTGTAGACACCAGTACCTTTAATCTACTTTGTCATTATGGATTTGCCAGTCTAGACATTTCACATAAGTGGAATCATATAGTAGTTGTCCTTTTGTGTCTGGCATATTTCACTTAGTTTGTTTTCAAGGTTCATCAGTGTTGTAGCATGTATCAGAACTTGCTGCCTTTTTATGGTTGAATAATATTCCACTGTATATACATAACCACATTTTCTTTGTCCATTCATCTGTCGATGGGTTGCTTCCATTTGGGGGTTATTATGAATAGTGCTGCAGCGAACATTGGCATACAGGCATCTGTTTACATCTCCGTTTTCAATTCTTTTGAGTATACACCTGTGGTGGAATTGCCGGGTCATACAGTAGCTATGTATGATCTTTTGAGGAACTGCTAAACTGGCTTCTGAAATGACTGCACCATTTAACATTCCCACCAGCCATGTTTGTGAATTCCAATTTCACATTCTGGCCAACACTTGTAATTTTTCACTTTTTTAGTTACAGCCATCTAAACAAGCCCGAACAAGGTGGTATCATTGTGGTTTTCATTTGAATTTTCCTAATAATATTGAATACCTTTTTTTTTTTTTTTTTTTTTTTTTTTGGTATGTGGGTAGTTCCCTGGCTGGGAATCGAACCCAGGCCACAGCGCTGACAGCGCCAGCACCAAAGCCTTAAGCCACTGCACCATCAGGGAACTCCCTTGAATACCTTTTTATGTGCCTGTTGGCCATTTGTGTATCTTCTTTGGAGAAATGTCTATTCAAGTCCTTTGCTTAATTTTTTTTTCTTTGCTTAATTTTTAATTGAGTTGTTGTCTTTTTATTGTTGATCTATAAGATTTATTTATATATTTTGGATACTAGACCCTTATCAATGTGATTTACATTGTCTGGCAGTTTAGAATTCTTTTCTGCTAGTATCGTTTAAACAAGTTAGTTTAGACACATTGATTTAGATATTAATAAGCCTGTATACAGGTTTGAGCAGTAATGGAAACCCAGAAATAGAAGAAATTTTGAGTGATTTTTGAAATTTGTTTGATGCTTGTATTTTTATTTAGTCATTGTATTTTTTCCTGATCTCTTTGAATCCTATACACTTCACCAGAACCATGAGACCTGGAGAAACCAAGCTTTGAGAGTCAATCCCAGCATGCATAAAATATTGTAAGTTGCTTTATTCCTAAAATGGAGACATTGAAGTTATGTATTGAGTCATGTCTCTGTGTTTTAGTCCGAGGCTCATATCCCAAACACAGAATCACAGGAGCGCTCCCCAGTCATGGGCAGCCTATCCTACAGTAACAATGTGCTTCATAAAGGGTTCATTTCACTCCATCAGCACATGGATGTGTGCTGGGTTTGCTCACTTTTCAGCCAGTTCATCTCCCACTGGAGTCCTGTCTGCGGGTGTGCTGTGTTACAGAAGCTGCTTCCCCTCATTGTTCCCTCCTTGGATGAGAGGGTTCATTTAGCAGTTTGACCTTATAGAAGGCAGAGATCCTTGGATCTTTAACCAAATTGAGTTTCATATAACTTGAGGATTCCACATATTATGTACACTCACCTCCTGACTACCTGCTCTGGTGTTCTCTGCTCCCCAGGGACTGCTCTTTGCTCAGTAGCTCCTGGTAAAACTGCCCTTCCTTTGCCTCATCTTCCAGGAGTCAGCTGTTCCGTGTTGGCTCAAGTAATGGAATAGTTGCTCATTAGACTTAGTTATGTCACCACGAATAGCCCAGTAAGAACTGTCTGTTTAGATTTGTCATTTTAAAAAGTCTTCTATTAGGTAGGGTTGGGAGGAAATATGAAGAAAAGATTCTTCGGTGAGTTTCTGATGCCAAGGACTTCTAATTTGGATTGTGAGGTATCCTAAGTGGAAAGGATGGAAATAGCTTATAGGCCTGGACCACTGGTAACGTTGGCGTGTTCTTATTGTTACTCCTGAAGGTGCCTTTTAGTTTTATTGCTTTTAAGTTTAACCCACTTTCCTTTTAAACACTTCTTTCTGGCATTTTCTTTCTGCCTTTTTCTGTTCTTTTTCTTCTGTGTGTGTGTGTGTTTCTGTTTTTTTGTAGCACATAACTGCAAGGGAGTACTAGATTATTTTAATTTAATATGTCTCTTCTAAGTGCTTGCCTTTGAGCTCCTCACATGCTGGGAGCATTATGTCTTCATACTCTCTGTTTCTGGCCATTAGTAAGACCACAGTAGATACTTGTTTAAATAGCTATGGCACTATACTTCCAGAACAGGTCATGCCATTTTCAGAGGATATGCTAGGAAAATAGAGATCACTGATTTTGTATTCACCAGGCTTCTTGAGTCAGTGGCTTGACATCTTTTTTCTGTTCTCCGAATTCCCAGTAATTCTCTCCACATACTGCTTTGCCGCCATTCTGTCCTCATTCTGAGATTCCAGTTATACGGATATGTTAGACCTTCTCACTGTATCCTTTTTGTTACTTACCCTTTCTGCTATAATTTTTATCTTTTTCTGTTTCTCATTCTGGGTAGTTTCTGTGACCTATCTTCCATTTAATCAATTCTCTCTTTGACTAATTGGCATTTTGTTGATATTAAGAACTCAGTGGTGGGGGTATTATATTTTTCAGTCTAGGTTCTTTTTATATTCACTTTGTTGCTTTTAATAGATTCAGGTTCCCTGCTAAATTTTTCAAGCTCGCTTTTATTTCTTAAAACAGAGTAAATATAGTTTTAATAATCTCTATCAATTTATTATCTGGAGTGTGTTTATGATGGTTCTTACTCATGGTGTTTTGTTTGTTCATACATTTGTGTACTGGACATGGTATTTGAAACATTATTTATAGAAATAATTAGAGGCTTTGAATTCCTTTTCCAAAGGAGGATTTTTTTGTGTTGTTGTTTTTTTTTTTCCTGGGAGCCTGAGGGCACCAGCAAGCCAGGGTCCCTTTCCTCCAAGTTGAGAGTTTGAGATATTCTGGATTAACCAGGTGATTTGAAGCCGAGTCCACAGGAAGGCTGCTTTACTTCCAGTTCACTCTTACTCCTGGGACACAGCTGTTTGGGGCCTCAGTCCCCTGCTTTGTTTGGGGGACGGCTTACCAAGTGTATCCCATCCCATGCAGGGCCCTAGAAAGCCAGGCACACCACAGGGCCGCTTGGCCATCTGGCAGATCAGCAGTTGCCCTCAGGTCTTAGCTCTTTGAATTTCCCTTCATTCCAGGATATTAATTTAGTAATTCCTCACTATCCTATTAGCTTTTTGTTTCTTTAAAAAAGATATGTGTATATTTCATCCAGTTTTTTTGTTTTTTGTTTTTTTGTTGGGGTTTTTTTTTTTTTTTTGGTCAAATTATTTAGTCCATTATTATTGGATGCAGAAAATGAGGCCTTATGTTCACAGGTTCATGGTATTCTAACATTCACCTCGAAATAAGTGACCATAAGGTGGGAGACACTACACAATTGTCTTGTTTACATCAAGAGACAGTGAGTATGAGATGGCACAATTGGTCAGGTAAGCTAAGCAGTATTGCCTGGAAAAATCTCCTAGAATCGGTATCTGGAGCATGGTTTCCAAACCTAACTACCTGAGTTTTTTGAATCCCAGCTCTGCCCCTTACTAGCAGTGTGTCCTTAAGCAAATAACTATTTTGGGCCTCTTTTTTCTTGTCTAAAATAATGGAAATATTAATTGTACTTACCTGCGATTGTGCTAATTAAATTAGTTAATAACTAAAGCTTTTAGAATGTTTTCTGACTCATAGTAATCACTAGATACATTTTAGCTATTATTATGACCATCCAGAAAATTTGGAAATAGCTGGTTTTCAGAAAATATTTGTGTCTATTTGGCTCTTATTTTAAAAATTTGGGATTGCAAATGGTGATGCCTTCTCACCAGCCACCTGTTCTCTGCAGCCTTATTTTGGAATTACTAAAGTTGGTGTTCGCTAATTTCATGCCAGTTGATCGGGGAGGAAGAGACCTCTGCACTCCAGAGACCAGCTGCCACCGGTAGATCTGCAGTGGTCAGGGAGAGTGAGAATTGGTCTTGTGGCTCTTGCCTGTGGAGTAACAATGTGCTCTGTTGGCGTTTTTGATTGTGAACTAGGACTGATTTGGATTTAATCCTGCTGTGATTTTTATGAATGGACAGTAGATCCCAGGAGTTGGGAGCTTTCTTAATTAGAGAATGACATAGAAATGAATTGTCACAAAGTGGCTTTTTATCAGTCATAGTAGTTATTTTGTTTTTTTAGGGTTTGTTTTGTTATATTTCATTTGATTGATTGATGGCTAACCTCTCTTCCAGTTTTTTTCCTTGTTGCTTGTCTTTTGGGTATTTTGTCATCGGTTCAGACTTTCACCTGAAAAAGTGAAAGAGAAGGGTAATACTAATAATGATCATTTTAATTTATATGGTACTTAGCTGTGTACATATGTATTGTGGAACATTCCTGGGAGGCAGCAAGGTTAGGTTAACTCCATTTTGCAATTGAGAAAAGTGGCAAAACTAGAAAGTATTTAAATACAGGTTTCCTGATTCTAAAATAGTATGTTTTCCAGTGCATTACCCAGGAGAATTTGTTGAAAACGAGTTTGATAGGAGGAGCAGTTGTACCTTGCCAAAGTAAGGTTGTGGTTTTGCTCATTTTGCTTGCTAAAATAAAATAAAACTGTATTTCCAGGTGATTTTTTTTTTTTTAAATTTTTTATGTGGGTATTTCCCTGGCTGGGAATTGAACCCAGGCCACAGTGTTGACAGCGCCAAAGCCTAGCCACTATACCACCAGGGAACTCCCTCCAGGTGATTTTTTAAAAAATGTTTTTCTTGGTCTCTGTCTTTAAGAGGTTTAATCTGACTTGAGGTAAGAAAGCAATGCTGATGGTCTCGCTGTCCCCTAAGCAGAGATGCCTGGGTGCTCCCTGGTGCCCAGTCTCTTCCTTTTAATACCCTGCCTCCAAGGCGGGTTTTGGTTATTGCTTCTCAGACCTCTCGAGAAAAAGACAGCAGACAGTTGTCAGGAGGAGTTTCTTCTGTCTCTCAGTGCCTTGTGTATGTGTACTTGGTACCCTCCTTGTGGTGGTTATGGCTTGTGCGCATGTTCTCTCTCTCTCTCTCTCTCTCTCTCTCTCTCTCTGAAATGAAATGAAATGAAATGAAATGAAAACCTAAAATACAGCCTAGAGCTCAAGCCTATCACAAGATCTTAATGCTACTGAAATGATCTGCCTTTTTATTTCTTTAAAATCTTCCAACCCCAAGTTAATTTTGAGGCTCTTCTTAGAGACTTAGAGGTGAGTCTCTTTAGTTTTGAGTTGGAGCTTTTAAATTTGTAATGTGTTTAAAACAATTCTTTGTGCTAATTATAGAGGTGAGATTCTTGAAGGGTTTTTTAATGCTTTGTTTTGTCTTTGTTTTTCTGCTTGTTTTCAAGTGGGGAGCTCAGTAATCTTTAGGAGGAGCTCTTACAGGTGCATTTATCAAGAACTAACACATTGTTTTTCAATATTTTGGAGTTGAGGTGAGTTTGAGGCAGCAGTGCAAGTTGTAGAATTGTCAGCTCACCTCTGTTCTTTCTAACCTGCTCTTCCTAACCTGCTCTTTCTAACTTCAGTGTTCTTTCACCAGACTTAATCATCCAGACAATATTCCTCCTGTGCCTGCATCCCCAGCCATATGGAGAAGACCCCCATAAACTGTAAAAAGGTCCATTGACTTTTATCTGAAGTGGACTGTACCCATAGAACTCAGTTCTGCCTTTTGCTTCATGTGACAGGTTGACCTATGGTGTTGGTACCTCCAATAAAATCAAGTCTTAATGCTTTGGTTGACTGCATTTCTCATTGCTTTGCCCAAGAAGGCCAAGGACATGTTAAAATCGGCGTCCCATCCTGTATCTCCTTTCTGAGACTGTTAGAACCGTGCTTTTGTTTACAATGTGCTGTTTGTTTGGACTCCACTTCTGTTCATAAATCCAGATGTGGTCACTTGGTGTTAAAAGGAGCTTTTTGCATTTCAAACATGTCTGATTTACTGGCTCATGTGTCTCCATGGTTATGTACATATAAAGTATCTTTTAATATTTTTATATTTCTTTGTGCTAAATTTAAAAAGTGCTTTCTTCCAAAGGTCAGAGCCTTTGAAACAAGGTAGCTAATTTTCAAAACTCTAATTGCTAAAAAAGACCTTTTAATTCACATTATTTACATTTTTAAATAGTAAGTGATTTTATTCATCAGACGTGGTGATCTTTTATATCAGCTGCCAAGAGGTAAAGATGCAGACCCTCTTGCCTCCTTAGGCCTCAAGGAGAGGTTAGGCTCAGCAGAGAGTGAAGGAGGGATTATAGGAACCCTTCTTGGGATTAACTTCCCTCACCGATGGAAACTTTGGGTCTCCATCTGTTATTTGTGTTTTTATCAGAGGAGAATTTATGTTGTCCACTTAATTCACCAGCATTTGAATGCTTGTTATATGAATGGCAGTAAGAGCCAAAGTCCCAAGCTGTGGGGGAAACAGAGGGGTAAGCAACTCAGGGAATGCAGGGCATGGTATGCCCCAAAGAGTTAGGACTTGCACTGGACTTGAAAGGTGCGTGGTATGCCAGCAAAGCTGGTCTTCCTCAGACAGAAGGACCAGCTAAGACAAAGGAAAGGCTGCAAGTGGTATATGCCAGGAGCACTGGGAAATACTCACAATATGACTAAGTACAGGAGGGGGTAAGGGCACATTCTTTTTTGGACCTGGGTTTAAGCCCCCATGTTCCTTCTTCACTGACTCACTGTGTAACCTTGTGAGGGTTACTTAAACTTTCTGAGCCTCAGTTTTCCTGTCTGCAGAATGGCCAATAACTACATCATAGACTTGTTAAGATTCAGTGAGACTGTATTGCCTGGCACACAGTGTAAGCACTCAGTAAAAATAGCTATAATTATTCAATTTTATTTCTTGTTTTAAAGGTAACATACTCATGAAACTAGTTCCTAAGGGTGACTGTCTCCTGCAGCCCTTCCCCAAAGACAACTGTGGTCAACAGTTCGATGAATGTCTCCCTTTAATTTCATCTCTTTACATCTTATTTTTCCCATTTGTTTTGACTGCCACTGTTCCCGCTTTAGAGTGTTTGGGAGGCAGGAAAAGGGGAGGCTGTGGGGCATGCCTGGAAGGTGAGACCAACTGTCTGCTTGTTGCACTAAGAATTAGAGAGCCAGTGAAGGTTTTAGAGGTCAGGGGCTGACTTGATGTGATCTGTTTCAGTAATAATGCTGAAGTGTAAGTTGAACTGGAGGGAAGTTCTGTAGTGGGGAAGTAGGTACCTGCTTGACTTTTAGAGTGCCATGCACACGTCAGACACCTTTGTTTGCCTTGAACAATGTGCAGCCTGGACGGGGAGCTGAGGCACTCACAGATGTGGAGAGTAAGGACAAGGCAGGGGCCAGGCACCCGCTAGTGCTGTGTGGACAAGAATTGCTGTAGCTGTGCAGAGAAGGCAAGGTTGCTGAGCTGAGCGTTTCCCAGCATGAGCCAGGCCTTAAAGAATGACAAGAGATTTGGGAAGCATTTTTGGGAGAGGCAAAACACAAGTGAAGAGGTAGGAGTACAGGTGTTGAGTACACGGCCTGGGTGGAGCGGTGGGTTTGGGTTGGCCAGGAGTGAACAGTATGGTGGAAAGAACAGCCAGGGCCTTGGCCTCACTGTGTCATCATCTGTCTTCTCTTCCAGTGTCCTAAGCCTGGTAAAGGATGTTTGCTGTTTATGGAAATTATTGACTGGATGTCCTGCTGTCCCCTCATACTTCAGGGGCTAAAATAAAATCCTAATCTCACACCCCCCCCCCTTCCTTCTGCTCTCAGCCACTAGGTCTTAAACAGGTTACCCTCCCTATCCTCCCCCAGCACTGTGTGCTTACCTCTCCATCCCATAATTGTTTTTGTACACCTGTTAGGGATCATAGTGCACAACCTTCACCAGCACATCTGGTGGCCAACATGTCACACTCCGTCCTGGAGGCCCCACCCCATGTGGCCTTTCCTTCTTCCTCACTGGTTCTTGCTTCCCTTTACTCTCCTTTTCTGGCTTTTTGCCTCTTTCCTAGCCTCTAAATATTGGCATGGTTTAGGGGTCAGTCTTACATGTAATCCATAGACCAGTGGCTTTAAACCAGATGCCAGCCTGGTACACACAAACACTCACTCATTCACATAGACTCTCACAACTGAAACAGACTTTCACAAAACAGTTCTTATACTTCATTGTGCTCTGAGCCATGGACTCAGTTATTTTCCATTCTGTTCTAGTTCATTTTTTTGAAATGCTGTTCATGACCCACTAAATTGATTTCACAACCTTTAGTTTGTAAAACTGCTCTCGGTGATCTCATCCACTCCATTGGCTTTAAATACTGTCCTGTGCTGATGACCTTCCCATTTATATCTCCATCCCTACCCTTCCCTGGAGATCCAGACATACCAGCCCTCTACCTGACACCTCCACTGGATGTCCACGAGGAATCTCAAAGTTAATGTGTCCAGCACAGCACTTGTGATCCCTTCAGCCTGTCTCACTCCCTGTCTCATGCCATGGTCACAGTTGTTCACTTCGGGACACTGCTGGAGCACAAGCTCCCAAGCCCACTGCCTGGGTTCAGACCTGCTGCTGCCCCCTGACAAGCTTTGAGGCCTTGGGCACTTACTAAACCTCTCTCTGCCTCATTGTCTTCATTTTAGTAAAGTGGGGCTGTCCACCGACCTTTCCTCAAGGGACTGTTGTGAAGATCAAATGAATGTTTACCTGTAAAGGACATAGAGCAGTGACTGGTGCTCAACGAGTGTTGGCTGCTGCTGTTGGTCATCGTTGTTGTGTCTCTCACATCCACTTTTGATCTATTAGCAATTTCCATTGGCACTAACTTCAAAATAATGCCCTTTATTTGACCACGTATCACCACCTCCATCAACACCACATTCATCTATGCGGCCAACTTCGCTTACCCAGACGACCAAAATAGCTTCTTAACTAACTCCCTGCCTCTGCCCTTGCCCCTCCCAAAGTCTGTTTTCCATAAAACAGCCAGAGTGTCCATCTGAGAATTGAAACCAGAATATGTCACTCCTAGCTCAAAACACTCCAAAAGCTGTCTAATAAAACCCAAAATTCTTACATGGCTTAGCAGGCCCTTCAGTCTCAACATTTAAACTGCCTCTCCAGCAAGCATCCAGATGACGGTGCTGCTGGTCTGCGGACCAGGATGGGGAGCAGGAGGCCTGTGTGTTCCGCGCCCCTTTCTCTGGCTGCGTCTCCCTCTGCTGTCCCTGCACCTGACTTTGGCATGTAGATTCCTCTGTTATTCTCTCACCAAGCTCATTCCTGCCTCTGGCCTTTGCACAGGTCTTTGCGTGGTCTCTCCCCTCATCTTGTTGGAGTCTCTGCTCACATGTCACCTTCTCAAGGAGCCAACCTCTGACCATCTTATTTAACCCCCACCCTTTTCCCTGGTTCCTTCTCTCTGTCTCCTTAGTCTCTCTCATTTCTCTCAGCACGTCTCAGTACTCAGTGTGTATGTATTTGTTAATCCTCACCCTCATAGCTCCATTCCTCAATCATTGTTAGATGTTGTGTGCCACACTCTTTTGCTAGGGATTTTTTTTATAACCTTATTTAATTTTTCTTAAAAAAAATTTTATGTAAGTAACACATGAGTATAGTCTTAAAGAAACCAAACAAGTAAAAAAAATCATCCCTCTCCTCATTAATGTTTTGGTATCTTACCCATTCCAGTCATTTTCTGGACTTACTCATTGTTTTGCAATTTATCGATGGAACTTGCTTCCAGAAGCCTTGGAAGAATAGTGGTATATACCATTCACCCTGTCAAGAGCGAGCTCCATGGGCATTTCTGTTCTACATTGGGAAAACTGAGGCAAGGTCTCACTAGCAGTAAATTGCAAAACCCAGTTCAGAATCTGACTGTGTCTGGGGTCAGAGTCCCTTTATGCCCTTTCTGCTGCTGTGTGCTGCTGGGAGCTGTGGTGATGGAGAAAGGAGCCATTGACTCACTGGAAGAGGCCTCCCAGAGGGGCACATTGGAGTAGGTCTTTTGTTGTTGTTGTTGTTATGTAGGTAGCTCCCTGGCTGGGAATTGAACCCAGGCCGCAGCTTTGACAGCGCCGAAGCTTTAAGCCACTACACCCCCTGGGAACTCCATGAGTCGGTCTTCACAGAGGAGTCTGGGTTAATCTTAGGTAGTGCCACTGGGCGGGGTACCAGCATGCCAGGCATGGTAACAGCTTGGGCAAAGACCTGGAGTTCTGAAGCACGTTTGGGCAACAGAGAGAAGTTCAGTGTCACTGTAGTAGGAGGTGTGAAGTGAGATTATATGAGGCTGGAAATTCTCCTGCTGTCAGAAGCTGAAGGAGCTTGATTTCCATGCTACATACTCTGGTATTTTCTGAAACTGGTTAAATGGGGAATGAAAGTTTTGTTTATTTGCAAAATATGTCAGACACACAGAAAAACACAGAGATGGATGACACCTATGTACCCATCACCCCAATTTAACAGATGTCACAGTTGGCGCCTCCCAGACACCCCATACTCTTCATGCACAGTAGTTTCCCCAGTCTGCAGTTTTGCCTTTTTTCAGTTTCAGTTACCTGTAGTCAACCAGTCTGAAAATGGAAAGTTCCAAAAATAAGATTTGCATAAGTTTTAACATTTATAAATTTTAAACTGCACACGCCCTTCTGAGCAACGTGATGAAATCTCCCGCTGTCCCACGCTGTCCCACCCAGGACGTGAATCATCCCTTTGTCCAGGATGTCTGCCCTGTACGTGCTCCCCACCTGTTTGTCACTTAGTAGCCGTCTGGGTTATCAGATGGACTGTCGCAGTGTCACGGTGCTTGCGTTCAAGTCACCTTATTTCACTTAATAATGACTCCGGTGCTCCAGAATGGTGATGCCGGCAGTTAGGATATTGCCAAAGAGAAGCTGCAAAATGCTTCCTTTAAGTGCAAAGACGACAAGGTATTTTGAGAGAGACCACATTCACATAACTTTCATTACAGTATGTTGTTAACATTGTTCTTTTTTATTATTAGCTATTGTTGTTCATGTTTTCCTATGCCTGATTTATAAATTAGACTCTGTCCTAGGTGTGTACAGGAAAACACCCAGTATGTATAGGGTTTGTTGCTGTCTGTGGTTTCAGGCATCCATGGGGGGTCTTGGAACATATCCCCCATGGATGGGGGGAGACGACTCTATATTCCTTCTAGAGCTAATTGGAAAAAATTCCATTGTTGATTTGTCTAGTATAGTAAAAGAAGAAAAAGCTCGGTCCTATAAAATCTCAAGTACCCCCTCAGGCTGGCTTGACACGTCCCCTTCGGCTGGCAGCGCAGCCTGGCTTTCTGGCAGAGGCTGACACCTGTATGTTGCCTGCCCCTTGGGAAATCTGCCATTTCCCCAAGAGTCCAGAGTCCATTTAGTGAGGAATGGAATTTATTAATAGAAACTCAAAACAGAAGGTCATTTTGGTTCCCTAGGATTATTACCATTTTCTTCTAAAACTACCCTGTCTGCCCCCCTCTCTCTCTCTTTCTCTCTCTCTCTCTGTGTGTGTGTGTGTACCTGTAGTTTATTTTTATGGATATTGGGAAATAGGGTCTAACACAATTAATTTTCTCCCAGAAAGGTAGCATGTTATCCCAACACCCTTTATTTTAATTATAATTTAGAAAAAGTTACAATACATGGTAGGACAAATATTAATGTCTCCTGATGATTTTTATAGGTTCCCACATTTTCTTGACTAACTTTGCCCTTTTTGTTTGGATGACCATTGGAATTTATTTATCAGAACATAATGGGAGGGTGCTCTACAGGGGCAGTTGTGGGTCCTATGGCTGAGGGGGTAAAGGGGTATTGCACCATCATAGAGGTAGTTCATTCACATGTGAGTCATCAACCGGTGGATGCTTGACAAAGAACAAGATACTGGTGGAATATCGGTATTTCTCCCGCAAAGTACAAGTTACAGAGAAAAGTGGTAACTTTACAGTGGAAAGATCGGGCAGAGATGGGCTTGAGTAGGGGGATGCGCTTACCATCACAGTGGAGGGAGGGCTGGCCACCTATCCCTCCTGACATGACACACTGGAAAGAAACACAGCACATCTCTGGTGTTGCTGCCAAAATAGCAGGACCTGAGTCTGGACATGCAGGGTGAGGGCCATTCTGCAGAAGGAAAGGGCTGTGCTGTCAGGGACTTGGAAGTCGGAAAGACACTAGAGACGGTTCCAGATTGACAGGACACTAGTGAGACATGACACCTTGTTTTCCTGGGTGGGATTCTGGACCAGAAAGGAAAAAGAAACAGCTGGGACAGTTTACCAAATTCGGGTGGAGTCTGTGGATTGGATTGGTGGTGTGGTATGAATGTGGATTTCCTGATGTGGGGGGTTATATGCTGGTAGCAGAAAAGTGTCCTTGTTTTGGGAAATACATCCTGGAGTCTTTAGGGGTAATGGAGCTTCGGTCTTCAGCCTGGTCTCCAGAGGTCAGGGAAAAGCTAATGGAGAGATACATGTAATGAGTGTGTATAATAATAATTAATAGAGCAAAGGATGTGAAACATCAGTTGAGGAATCTTGTTGAAGGGGATATGTGAGCACTGTACAGTTCTTCTCTGTACAGTTGAAATTATTTCAGCATTATTTTTTAATACCCTTAATGAGATTTTAACTGGAACTCTTAGTTCTATAAACTGATCTGTGGAGACTTGACCTCTTTATAATGTGGGGTCTTTTTGTCTATATATGTTGTATGTTCTTCTGGCTTGTTTATTTTTGTTTTGAGCTCTTCTTTTGGGTCCTTTGGTAAAGTTTCTAATTTTCATCATATGGCTTTGCCTAGTTCCACTTTGGATTTGTCCTCTGGTATCTTTTTAATTTTGTTACTATTATAAAATTAAACACTTTTTCATGTAAGTGGCAACACTAACTGCTTTCTGTGATTTTTGTCTTTGAAGGTTTAGAAATTGTGTACTCAGAACCTTTTAGTGAGAAAAAAAATTCAATACCATCTTAAAAGCTCAGGCTCAACCGTTAGGGAAAATCCACAGGGAGCCCCAGCTAACCCCAGAGGTAGCCCCCATTGACCTCCGTCCTTCTCTTGCCCCCTTTCCAAGAATGTTGGCCATCCTACCACATATGTAGTCATCTGAATAGATCTGGGGATGCCCTTGTGCCTGTTAGGCAGGTAGCCATTGAATGAGGAGCGGGCCCCCCAGGCTCCTTGGCCTTAAGCAGACTTGTAGCAGTTCCCTGCAGTTAGGGAACCAGTTACTAGAGTGCTACACAGCTCATGACTGTTTGAGATTATGTCTAAAAATAGGCCTGCCCACTGTGGGATGGAAGTCAGCTCTTTTTAGGCCTGATTCTGAAAAATAGCATAGGGGCAGTGATTTCTGTGTGCACACTTGCTTGGACAACACGGGGCGTGTGTGGCCGTGGTGCCAGGTTTCCTGCAGCAGAGGTTCTGCCTGGCACGTGCCTCTCTCCCCCACGCGCTTGGGAGCAGAGGGCTCTCTTCCTGTGCCTTGCTTTCTTCCCCTCAGGCAGGGCAGTGCTTTGCAGTCAGCAGGAGCAGATAGAGTCAAGATAGGAGATGGTGTGAGGGGTATGTTTTTTCCAAACGAGGTTAATGACATTTCAAAGTGACTGTTTTCTACACAGCATTATAATGTAAGTAGAAATGAAAATAAGAAAATGCACCCACAATCTTGCCACCCCAAAAAGTTACAAGGTTTTATTTCTTCCATACTATTCTGTTTGGCCTGCACTAAATGAATGCCTAATTTTTAGACAGTTGTGACCATACATAGCACAGGTATGAGTTTATCTGCTACTTTTCTTTATCTGACTATACATAGTAAGTATTAATGTTTCCCACGGTGTTAGAAATCTTCGTAATTATTTTTAATGAGTATGTACTATTTTGTTGACAGGACGTACCATAATTTGCTTAATCATTTTCAATGATAAAGAATTAGATTCTTGTCAGCTGTTTCTTAATAGATATCACTAAAGTGAATATGTTGGTACTTTGATTTTTCTTTGGTTATGTATATTATTTAATGTCAAGTCTTGTTGTATTGTTCCTTTTATCACTATGAAATGTCCATCTTTGTCTCCTTATCTTTTTAACCTGAAGTTTGTTTCATCAGATATCAGTATGGCAACTCCTGCTTTTCTCTGGATACTATTTGCTTGGAGTATTGTTTCCCATCCTTTCACTCTGAGTCTGTGTTTGCCCTTCTGGCTGAGGTGTGTCTCTTGGAGACAGCATATAGATGGTTTTTGTTTTTGTTTTTGTTTTTAATACAGTCTGCTACTCTGTGTCTTTTTATTGGTGAGTTCAGTCCATTTACTATTTTGTTGACAGGACGTACCATAATTTGCTTAATCATTTTCCATTTACTATTTTGTCGACTATTTAGAGTGATGATTGATATGTGAGGATTTTCTACGGCCGTGACTTCGTTCTTTTCTTTTCTTTTCTTTTCTTTTTTTTTTAATTTCTTTTTTGTTGTCCCAACTCTATTCCATTCCTTCTGATGTTTTGTTTCAGGTCAAAGAGCCTCCTTCAGTATTTCATGACATGATGTCCTCGTGCTGGAGAGTTCCTTCAGCTTCTGTGATTTGTTTGGTTGGTTGTTTTGAGTTTTGCCTAGGATAAAAATCTAGTAAATAGAATTATTAGGTCACGAGATACTAATGTTTTTATAGTCTACCTCTTAATGAAGTTTTGGTCAGCAACGGACCGCGTAGATGACTGTGGTCCCATAAGATAAAGTGGAGAGGAATTTTCTTTTCACTAATGGGAAGAACGTTTGTGAGGCCTCGGCGTACATTCCCTCTCATCACAGCCTGTCAACTTTGAGCGCACAGATGACTTCCCAGTCAGTCAGCCACCGACCTCTTTCATCCCCAGGGCTACATGTTCAGAGGGCTCTACAGCCCTCCTTGACATAGCTAGAGGTCTTCAGAATTCCATGCTGTTGAGGATCTAAGATCCTGCACAAGGACACAGGTCCGCAGATGCTGCCTTGACAAGTATTAAGTGTCACTGCTTCTTCAGTCAGTGCTTTCTGTGGAGCCAGCCTGACCCCGTACTTTGGAAATATTTTCAGGTTGTAATGATGTAAAGCATAGGTAAGTTTTATTTCTTCCAATTCAGTGCCAGAGAGAGCTCCTGGTGCCAGATGGAAATTTCCCAAGTCAAAATATTGAGTCCTAAGTTCGTTCCATACCCTCTCCATGTTAAACACCCTCTTTTTTTTTTTTTATGAATACCACAAAGGTTCTTTAATGTGACATTGTTCCAGCATGCAGTAGCCCAGACCACATGGCCGTGACAATCCCCTGTATTCCTTTGTCTGTCCATCTTGATTTCTTACTCCCTGCCGATTCACAGTCCACCTTTTACTCCCTCCTGACAAGCACTATTGTGGTGATCTAGGCCTTTGCCAGTCAGTTTCTTCTTGGTATTTCCAATCAGTCTGGCCCACGTCCCTATTCTTGGGGCGGCACTGACAGCTTTGATGTTCTGTTTCTGACCCTGTCAGAAGGAAGCAGGGGGAGGACTTAGGAGACAGGGTTCATATATAAAGTGTACAGTGGTGTACAGTAATATCCTGGGCCTTCACATCCACTCACTCACTGGCTCACCCACAGCAACTTTTAGTCCTGCAGACTCTGTTCATGGTAAGTGCCCTATACAGGTGTACTGTTTTTTATCTTTTATGTCACGCTTTCACTGTACTTATTCTGTATTTAGATATGTTTAGATATACAAATACTTACCATTGTGTTACAGTTGTCTACAGTATTCAGTACAGCAACATGCTCAGCAAGTTTGTAGCTTAGGAACAGTAGGTTGTCCCACGTACTCTAGGTGTATAGTAAGTGGTACCATCTAGATTTGTGTAAGTACCTCTATGATGTTCACACAGTGACAAAATTGCCTAATGACTCATTTCTCAGAACGTATCCCCATTGTTAAATGACGCGTGACTGTATCGCCAAATTGCTTTTCCAAGGAGTTGTAATAATTTATGCTACTTTTGTTACTGTTTGTACCAACTTCACCTTGGTGGAATATCAACTCTTAATTTTTTGAGAAAATTTAATAGCTATAAGTTTGTGCTCCCACCTTCTTTTTTTTTCTTTTCTTGGCCGGTATGTATGTGAGTTTATAGCTTGCATGACTAATGTAATACAAATTTTAATCCTCACAGAGCAAACCTTTTAGCTCTGTAGTGTTCTGGTGGGTTTCTTTTCCTCTAGAAGATGACAACTGACTTGTAAATTCTGACTGAGTTGATTCCTTAAACTACTTCTGGGCTCCCAAGCCAGGGAGCAAATCAGCACCATCAGCATGTCTTATTCTAAAGGTCCAGTTGTACAGAGGCACTGACCAGTCACTGAGAAAAGTCTAGGCGCTGCCTATCTGCAAACAGGACACAGCATTTGAAATATCAAATCAGGTCACTGGACAAATCTTTATGCCTGGTCTACTTAGGAAGAGCCCTCATGTTTGCACACACCTAACAGAGAACACATATATCCAGGCACAAGCAGTCATCTCACTTGTAGCAAATATCAAGATGCCTTTCTAAAATGTTTTCTGGTTTGTGAGAGTCTTCTGCTAATTCAAGGAAGGCTTCTCTACCAGAGGTACGGACTGGATTCTGGGGTGGGTATTCCATATTCCACCTCTCTGCTTACTGTGAATGTTTTACTTGTTTAATTTCTCTGGGCCTCAGTTTACAAAAAGGAGCACTAATACTTCTTAAGAGTACAATGAAGATTAAATACACTTATTTATGTAAAGCACCTAGTAGTGTATGGCTGTGTTAGACATGCAGTAAATACTGCATGTCTAACACAAGCCATGCATGGTTAACCAGCACCATGAGAATTGGTAGGTGCCGGATAAATGGATAAATGTAAGTAGTTCCTTCATTAACTGGACCTCAAGCAACTCGCAAAATCTCAAGCAGCCAGCAGAATTGCTTGAGATTTTGCTGGCTGCTTGAGTTTCAGTTAAAGGAGTCTGCTGTAGGTTATAGCTAGAGTTATTAAAGATGTGACGGGTTTGTCAGGATTTTTAAAAACCTGAATTTGGGTACCCTTTGCTCAGTTTACGGTGCAGTGAAAGTAAAGAACATGGGCTTTAGAACCAAAAGAATTTGAGTTACAGAGTATGAGCTCCAATTTATCCTAGCTGAATGACTTGGCAAATTTTATTTAAATATATATATTATTTATTTGTGTGTGTATGTGTGTATACATATATATGTAAATTTTTTTTTTTTTAAATCATTCCCTGGCTGGAAATCGAACCCAGGCTGTGGCATTGAGGGTGCTGAAGCCTAGCCACTACACCACTAGGGAACCCCACAAATTATATAATTTATCTGAGCTTTTTTCCTTCATCCAAAAGTTGAAATATATGTAAAACCACACAGTGCCCGACATGTAGAATAAATGGCAATTACTACATCTAAGGTAGCACATACCTTAGATACTAATTAAAGGCGAATGCACTTCACTAAATTTGTTCTTACTGAGGGGAGAAATACCAACCAAATCTCTGCTTTAAGGAAGACTTTGTGGAGAAGGGATCACATTTCAGGAGCTCTTAAGATTCTGAAAGCCATATGACCTGACATACAGCAGGAAGGAACTTATGGACCTAGAATGATTCAGAGAAGGCCTTAAGGTGAGAGTGGGGTGATGCCATAGAGGGACCAAGCAGTTTGTTTGAGAGGCTGGAGTGGAGCAGAAATTGGGTTGCCTTGAAGACATTTGAGAATGGCAGTGCTGTCAAAACAGCAGGTAGAGAAAACCATTCCAGGTCATTGGTGTTGGTTAGATGTTCTTCTAACCCCAAAACGATGAAAATGGCTGTGGCAGGGCCGGAGAGGTAAAGGACAAATCCAGCAAATGAGAAGTCGCAGGATTAGGTAATATTTTAAATGCAGAGAGGTGGAGGAAGAGATGAGTTTGGCTATTCTAAAGCTCTTGCTTAGGGTGTCTAAGAAGGTTGTGGTTTTTCTTGAGGATGGTAAGTTGGGCCACTTGAGGAAAGAACTGATATTTTTGTCATTGGAAATGAGTTGGTGACAGCCTAAAAGAATAAAAAATATTTTGTCATCTTTGTAGAGACTAGTTCAGCCACAAGTGATACTGCTCAGAGTCTTTACATGTAGAAGTGATGATTCGATCCCCTTGTTACCACCTAAGGAGAACTGGAGGATTTGCCTTGTCTTCTGTCCCTGCAGGGTCATTAAAACTGCCATGTGGCTAGTAAGTACTAGAGACCTCACCCCACCATCGCTGGCAGTCAGAGCCCAGTACCTGCTAGCTGCTCTCATTTTGGTGTTCCCTCCAGTTTTGAACCCCGAACATTTCTTTCTTTCTTGTGGTTTGGCTGTGAGTTTTGTCTGACATTTCTTGGTGTTTTGTTGGGGGAAGATTTCGAGTCCCTCTGGTATGCTGTATTACATGAAATAGAAGTCTCTCACTCCCTAAGTGGTAATATTCTACTCTGAAATCCTAGGGATGAGAGAACTGTTAGAGTCCTGGTAGGAAACAGATGGCACACTTAAAGTGGGTAATATAAGGAGTGCTTAATTGTGTCATTCAGGGTTCACTCAGGAAAAGGAGAGCTTTCCATCCCAGGTATGAAGCATTTTCAAAGCGGAATTAAGGGCTTACCCAGCAGTTGGAAGGTCAGGGAAGCTGCTACTTGTCATCTCAGCCCAAAGCACTCCAGTGAGTGATTCTCGTGAGCTCGCAGGGAAGCCGCTGTGAATCGTGTCAGCTGCAACTACCAGGGGAACATCAGCGTCCCCTTTTCTTCTCTTTGCCAACTCTGACCCAGAACCATGCTGGAAAGGTAGCCCCCAGCTTGTGATCTGCAGAGGAGGACTTGAAAGAGGGTGCTCGTGCTGCTGCTGACTTGACCAAGGCAGAACTGGGACGGTTTACGCAGGGTGAGCAGGGTTTGGAGACGGCGGTGAAGAAGGGAGCGTCCAGACTGGCGGGAGCTGGAGATACTAGCCTAGGCCTGAAGGGCGAGAGTCCGGGCAAAGGTGGTGGTTCGGGTTGCTCCGCCGGAGGTTAGCCAGCAGCCAGCCTCAGTGCCGACAGGGTAGGTGCTGGGAGAGGGCTTCCCCCTTTTCTCACTCTCCTCCTACCTCATTCCAGCCAAACTAGGCCTGGAGCCACAGGGGCCATGGAGCCTCTTGACAGTCTCTGCGGTGCCGTCTCCCACAGCATAGTGGGAAGGAGGTGGGTACGGAGTGGGGCTGGAAGGCAAACAGAATAATCCACCTGACAGGGGCCAGAACTAGAAAGATATGTGTTGTTAATGTCTTGAGGATTAAACCATTCTTAAGGCAAGGAAGAAAAAGCAGAAAATCAGTGGTTAAACCTGAAATGAAAGTGGAAGCAAGTACTTGCAAGGGCAGTTAGAAGAACTGTGTGGAAGCCAGAACTGGAATGGGGAGTTGGATGAGATGGGACATGTGAAGAAAGGAGGACAGAGGAAGCAAATGTTGGTTTTCTGTGGACTACAGTCGTTGGCCCATGATGGGTGGAGAGTGCACCCACGGGCTGAAAGCACTGAGGTCAGTGTGAACATAACAAGGCACTAAGCTCTACGCCTTACTCAATAGTGGGCCTCCACAGGCTTTCTGAAACCATTCAGAAAGTTAGGAGAGGGTAGAAAAACAGGAGAGGGAGAGTCAGGGCGGGTGAGCATCCAGGAGGTCAGTATATTGGTAAACTTTTTTCAGAGCATGTATACATAATCCTCAGGGGTGATTTACTTCCTTTGGAGTGTCACTTTTTCTTTACTACATCTGTCTTCATTCAAATGAGGAAATTCAGGCATTTCACATTATTAGCTGTGTTCCTTTAAAGCTAATTATTATACTGATGTTTTACTTTTTTAAATGATGGGATAGTTATTGGAACGATCTATAAGTAAATTATTTTCTTTGCTACTGCTAAAATTGCAGTTAATCTGAGTTTACATTTCAATGCCAGTAAACTTGGTTCTCCCAATTGCTTTACTTGGGACTCCTGAAATAGATGACCTTGCACCTACTCTCTGGTGCGAGTACCTTCATGTACTTTTTTTTTCATGTGAATTCTTTTTCATGTAGTCCATAAACCAAAACTATGACAACAGGGGAGAAGGGCTGAGAAGAGACCTCGGAAGGGATTGTACTGAGATCTGTTTCAGATCTGCAGCCAGGCAGCCTGAGGTGAGAGGTGCAGTGGTGAAGTAAGTGGTCTTCAGCTGTTAGGAGTGTCTGTTTAGGAAAAAATTGGAGCACGTGGCAACATTGTTTATACACTTGAATTTTTCGGAATCCTGATTTTAGTTAGTTACAGAAGGAATCATTAAACTACCTGTAAAGTATTTATTTATGGAGTGATTCTCTCTAGGAAACTTTTTATTAAACTGCCAGATTGGGTCTTTTTGTTCGATTTAACCTATCAGCCACCTCTTATCCTGGGGAGAAGGCCCCAGGCACTGAGAGCTAGGGTAGAAGCACACCATAAACAGGAAAAGGACCTGTGTGGACAGAATCCTTGTTTACAGTCCTAGAAGCAATAGGGGTCAGGGTAGGCCTTGTGAGAGGGAGGCAGGGAAGGGACATACTTATTGGGAGCCACCCACTTTCAGGGCCTTCCTCTGACAGGACAGGTGGCAGCTGTCACTGACCCATCATAGACCTTCTGGGTCCAGTCATGTTAAGAATGTGGCCTTAGTGGGCAGAGTGTTGCTCTGGAGCCTGGTAGACTCTGTGCTTCAGTTTCCTCATCTGTAAAGTGAAATTAATGTTGTGAGCATTAAATGATTGGTGCGTGTAAATCAAGCATTACAATAGCGCCCCAATAACTGTTAGCTTTTCCCAGCAGGGTCCTTGGAACACAGAAAATGGTCGTTGCAGAGGCATTTTGTAGATGAGAAGCTGTTTCCTTTATATTCTGAGATAATTTGTATGTTTAAAGATGACTTGGGTCACATGATTATATAATCAAACTTATTATCAAATAAGTTTGTCTAGCTGTTGTAGACTTTTTTCAGGAAGAAGTGGGTCAAGCTCCCAGAGTTTGGAGTGGTGGACCGTCTTCAGCTGTGATATCCGTGTTTGCTTTCTGAAGTCTCCTCACAGCTCTCAGATCTACTCAGATTGGGTTTTCTCTTCTCGGAACTGGACCTGGAGAATTTGACAGGCAGGGTGTTCATCACCCTCCAGCCCTGCTTTTAGGTCGATCACATTTTCTCTTCCTACAGTTCTCTCATCTCACCACCACACCACCACCTCTGAGTATGTAAGTTCTAGCCTAGTTCTCTAAGGCCTAGTTCTTGTGCCATTTTCTGGCTCACAGAATGCCTGCCTGCCATGTGCTCCTTACTGTTTCAGTGGCAGGATTACACAAGGCTCAAAGTCTCTCCCCTTTAGGAAGTTTAACATTCTTGTGGGGGAGAGACAGGCAGTGCACAAGTAGCATATTGGAGTCTGCTGATAAGTACTGGTGAGGAAATCAGGTGGGGGAGGGGGATTGGGAAAGCCTGGGGGAGGGTGTAAAGTTAGCTATTTTTAATAGGATGGCCAAGGAAGGCCTTACCGATCAGATGACATTTGCCTAGAGACTGGAAGTAAGAGGGGCAAGCCATTGTGGCTGTGGAGGAAGAACATCTCCTGTGAGAACAAAGTTCCTTTGTAGAAATCCAGGAGCTAGGAGATAGCAGGACTAGAGCAGAGGGTCGGGGCAGGGGGCAGGGAGAGGTCAGAGAGAGAATGGCATGGGCGTGGGGAGCCACTGCAAGGCTTCAAAAGGAATCTGACTTACCTTTTCGAAGGATCACTGACTTCCTGCCACTGACTTCCTGCCGGTTACCCCATTTTCAGCCACCACCACCCGCTCCAGGAGTGAACAAGAAATTAGCCTCATGAGCCATTGTAGAAAAACTTTCCTTGACTTACCATAGCCCATAATGTTTCATAACTTCATTTTTAAATAATCGATTTTAAAGACATTAGGAGCTGTTTGGCTTGGTTTTATTCATATGTGACTCCGAGGAGGAGACAGCCTAGGCAAACTGGCAAAATAAAATCAGCTCTTGATTAACTATTTAAGAGGAGCTTTATGTTACATGCTAATTACATTAGCAAAGGCAATGTAAAGTATTGACCCAATCAGATGGCTTTGGGAAGAGTCTTGGTCCCTAGGCTTGATGAATTGTTATTTTCCTCTGTATCTTTTACTATCCTCCAAAGTTACTGTTTCAGTTCCCTCTTTTATAGTAGTGACCAGTAGTAACTTTGTAAATGAATACTAGATTGGCAAGTAAAAAACTATGTGGGGATTAGAGGTGCTGGAACTGCTTGCAAACCTCCAAAAAGAATCTGCAAAGATAGTCACTGCTACTTTGGCTTATGCTGCCGAGCCCTTTGTACCTGGGAGTTAGTTGGTAGTTAAGAGGGGTGCCTTAGACACAGTTATGTGTTAGGAAGAGGTTAACCCTAAAGTTTGTGTAGCTGACTGTAGCAATAGGAATCTCTACAGTGATAAAAATTGAGTTTCCTGGGGTCACCAGTCATCAGAGGTCGTTGGTAATTATGGTAAAACTTAAGTAACATGCATTTGGACATAAGGGGATATAAGGGACTGACTTCCTTTCTCAGACCATCCATTTCCCAAGTCCAGGAGCTGGGCAGCCAGTGGAGTGACTGCCTCAGCATTATTTGAAACGCTTGGGTCAGTGACTGTTCTAATACATGAAAGTGTTTTTCTCACCCTCCACCACCATAACTGGAAGACTTGTTTAAAAATTACTGATTTTGGTTTGGTTTTTTTTTTTCTTTCTATCGACAGTAGTAACAATCCCATATTTTCACCCAATTAAATTGGGGGTGGGTGGGGCTCATTTATCTAATAATGAGGTTGTTACTGTATTGAGTTGGTTTACCTAGAGTGTTTCTTTCGACATAGGCCATTTATTTCTCTGTATATTTGCATTTTCAGAAGTGGCTAGGATAAGAAATTAAGGAAGATGAACTCCAAACCGGTTTGCTCTGGGCATCTGAATTGCCACCCCACTCCGTCTTCTGTATTGATTTCATTTGTGCTGAGGGGTGCATATCTCATACTTTCCTTCCTTTTCTCTGTTTCCAGGAGGGCAGTTGGCCCGCTGCTGTGCTGTTGAACAGTATGCAGTCCTTTCGGGAGCAAAGCAGTTACCACGGAAACCAGCAGAGCTACCCACAGGAGGTCCACAGCTCCTCCCGGATAGAGGAGTTCAGCCCGCGCCAGGCCCAGATGTTCCAGAATTTTGGGAGTGCAGGTGGCAACAGTGGTGGCAGTGGTGGCAACAGTGGTGGTGGGCGACGAACAGCAGCTGCAGCAGCGGCGATGGCTAGTGAGACCTCTGGCCATCAAGGCTACCAGGGTTTCAGGAAAGAGGCTGGAGACTTCTACTACATGGCAGGCAGCAAAGACCCCGTGGCCACAGGAACCCCGCAGCCTCCTCAGCGAAGGCCTTCCGGGCCTGTGCAAAGCTACGGACCCCCCCAGGGGAGCAGCTTTGGCAATCAGTACGGAAGTGAGAGCCACGTGGGCCAGTTTCAAGCACAGCACTCTGCCCTTGGTGGTGTGTCTCATTATCAGCAGGATTACACGGGGCCTTTCTCTCCAGGGAGCACTCAGTACCAACAGCAGGCTTCTAGCCAGCAGCAGCAGCAAGTCCAGCAGCTGAGACAACAGCTCTACCAGTCCCATCAGCCTCTGCCACAAGCCACCGGCCAGCCAGCCTCTGGCTCATCCCACCTGCAGCCCATGCAGCGGCCCTCAACTCTGCCATCCTCTGCGACCGGTTACCAGTTACGCGTGGGTCAGTTTGGTCAGCACTACCAGTCTTCTGCTGCTGCCACCTCCTCCTCCTCCTTCCCTTCACCGCAGCGTTTCAGCCAGTCCGGACAGAGCTATGATGGCAGTTACAGTGTGAATGCTGGTTCCCAGTATGAAGGGCACAGTGTGGGTTCGAATGCACAGGCTTATGGAACACAATCGAACTACAGCTATCAGCCTCAATCAATGAAAAATTTTGAACAGGCAAAGATTCCACAAGGATCCCAGCAGGGGCAGCCACAGGCCCAGCCCCAGCATCCTCCTCAACATGTCATGCAGTATACCAACACTGCCACCAAGCTGCCCCTGCAGAGTCAGGTTGGCCAGTACACCCAGCCTGAGGTCCCCGTGAGGTCCCCCATGCAGTTCCACCAGAACTTCAGCCCCATCTCCAACCCCTCCCCAGCCGCCTCCGTGGTACAGTCTCCAAGCTGTAGCTCTACCCCATCCCCTCTAATGCAGAGTGGGGAGACCCTCCAGTGCGGGCAAAGCAATGTGCCCGTGGGCTCCAGAAACAGAATCCTACAGCTCATGCCGCAGCTCAGCCCCACCCCGTCGATGATGCCCAGCCCTAATTCTCACGCTGCAGGCTTCAAAGGCTTTGGACTAGAAGGGGTGCCAGAGAAGCGGCTGACGGACCCTGGCTTGAGTAGTTTGAGTGCCCTGAGTACTCAGGTGGCCAATCTTCCAAATACTGTCCAGCACATGCTACTTTCTGATGCCCTGACACCCCAAAAGAAGACCTCCAAGAGGCCCTCCTCCTCTTCTAAGAAAGCAGACAGCTGCACAAACTCCGAAGGCTCCTCACAGCCCGAAGAACAACTAAAGTCCCCTGTGGCAGAGTCGCCGGATGGAGGCTGCTCCAGCAGTTCTGAGGAGCAAGGCGAGAGAGTAAGGCAGCTGAGTGGCCAGAGCACCAGCTCTGACACCACCTACAAGGGTGGAGCCTCAGAGAAAGCTGGCTCCTCCCCAGCACAAGGCGTTCAGAATGAAGCCCCCAGACTCAGTGCCAGTCCTGCAGCCAGAGATGAGGCCTCCTCGCCAGGTGCTAAGGACACGCCATCATCATCCGAGGGCAACCCTAAAGTCAATGAGAAGGCTGTTGGGGTGATTGTCTCCCGGGAAGCCATGACAAGTCGGGTAGAAAAGCCTGGTGGACAAGATAAAGGCTCCCAAGAGGATGATCCTGCAACCACTCAAAGGCCACCTAGCACTGGCGGGGCCAAGGAAACCAGTCACACATCACTTCCCCAGCCAGAGCCTCCAGGAGGAGGAGGCAAAGGAAACAAAAGCGGAGACAGTAACTCCAACCACAACGGAGAGGGCAGTGGCCAGAGTGGGCACCCCACCGTGGGCCCTGGCGTCATAGGCAGAACTGAACCCAGTAAATCTCCCGGAAGCCTGCGCTATAGTTACAAAGACAGCTTTGGGTCCACCATGCCAAGAAGTGTCGGTGGCTTCCCTCAGTATCCCACTGGACAAGATAAGGGGGACTTCGCTGGCCATGGGGAGCGAAAGGGTAGAAATGAGAAGTTCCCCAGCCTCCTGCAGGAAGTGCTTCAGGGTTACCACCACCACCCCGACAGGAGGTACTCCAGGAGCACTCAGGAGCATCAGGGCATGGCTGGTGGCCTAGAAGGAGCCACGAGGCCTAATGTCTTAATTAGTCAAACCAATGAATTAGCTAGCCGGGGCCTTTTGAACAAAAGCATTGGGTCCCTATTAGAAAACCCCCATTGGGGCCCCTGGGAGAGGAAATCAAGCAGCACAGCTCCCGAAATGAAACAGATCAATTTGGCTGACTATCCAATTCCCAGGAAGTTTGAAATAGAGCCTCAGTTATCAGCCCATGAGCCCGGGGGTTCCCTCTCTGAGAGAAGATCTGTGATCTGTGATATTTCTCCACTAAGACAGATTGTCAGGGATCCAGGGGCTCACTCACTAGGACACATGGGTACTGACACCAGACTTGGGAGGAATGAACGTCTCAATCCAAGTTTGAGTCAGTCGGTCATTCTTCCAGGTGGGTTGGTGTCCATGGAAACAAAGCTAAAATCCCAGAGCGGGCAGATAAAGGAAGAAGACTTTGAACAATCCAAATCCCAAGCTAGTTTCAACAACAAGAAATCTGGAGACCACTGCCATCCTAGCATTAAGCATGAGTCTTATCGAGGCAATGCCAGCCCTGGAGCAGCCACCCACGACTCCATCTCAGACTATGGCCCACAGGACAGCAGACCCACACCAATGAGGCGGGTTCCGGGCAGAGTGGGTGGCCGAGAGGGCATGAGGGGTCGTTCCCCTTCTCAGTACCATGACTTTTCAGAAAAACTGAAGCTGTCTCCTGGGAGGAGCAGGGGCCCAGGGGGAGACCCTCATCACATGAACCCACACATGACCTTTGCAGAGAGGGCCAACAGGAGTTCTTTACACGCTCCCTTTTCTCCCAACTCAGAAAGCCTGGCCTCTGCTTATCACACAAATACACGAGCTCATGCTTATGGGGACCCCAACGCAAGTTTGAATTCTCAGCTCCATTATAAGCGGCAGATGTACCAGCAGCAGCAAGAGGAATATAAAGACTGGAGCAGCAGTTCGGCTCAGGGAGTGATTGCCGCGGCCCAGCACAGGCAGGAGGGGCCGCGGAAGAGCCCACGGCAGCAGCAGTTTCTTGACCGAGTGCGGAGCCCTCTGAAAAATGACAAAGATGGTATGATGTATGGCCCACCGATGGGGACTTACCATGACCCCAGCGGTCAGGAAGGTGGGCGCTGCCTTATGTCTAGTGATGGCCTGTCTAACAAAGGCATTGAATTGAAGCACGGCTCCCAGAAGTTGCAAGAGTCTTGTTGGGACCTTTCTCGGCAGACTTCTCCAGCCAAAAGCAGCGGTCCTCCAGGGATGTCCAATCAAAAAAGGTACGGACCGCCCCATGAGACTGATGGGCATGGACTGGCTGAGTCCACCCAGTCATCCAAACCCGGTAATGTTATGCTGAGGCTTCCAGGTCAAGATGATCATTCTTCTCAAAACCCCTTAATCATGAGGAGGCGCGTCCGCTCTTTCATCTCCCCCATTCCCAGTAAGAGACAGTCACACGACATGAAGAGCAGTAACACTGACGATAAGGGACGCCTCCTTCACCCCTCAAAAGAAAGCGCTGATAGAGCCTTCAATTCCTATGCCCATCTTTCCCACAGTCAGGACTTCAAGTCCATCCCCAAGAGGGAGTCCGCCAAGGACCTTCCAAATCCAGACAGTAGAAACTGCCCTGCTGTTACCCTCACAAGTCCTGCTAAGACCAAAATACTTCCCCCACGGAAGGGTCGGGGATTGAAGTTGGAAGCTATAGTTCAGAAGATCACGTCCCCAAATATTAGGAGGAGTGCATCCTCGAACAGCGCAGAGGCAGCGGGGGACACAGTTACTCTGGATGACATACTGTCTTTGAAGAGTGGCCCCCCAGAAGTGGGGAGTGCTGCTGCTCAGGATGCCGAGATGGAGAAGAGAAAAGGCGAGGCGGCTTCTGACCTAGTCTGTCCAGCAAACCAGGACTTGAACATAGAAAAGCCTCTTGCGAGGTCTTTGGAGGAGTGGCGTGGCAGCGGAGAGGACAAAGTGAAGACAGAGACACACCCAGACACAGTCACTGCTGGAAAGGAACCCCCCGGTACCATGACACCCACAGCCTCACAGAAGCCTGGCAGTAACCAGGGAAGACCGGATGGTTCCCTGGGTGGGCCAGCACCCTTACTCTTCCCGGACTCAAAGAATGGACCTCCAGTGGGCGCACTGGTCCCGGAGGCCAACCCCAAGGCTGAGGAGAAGGAGACTGACACAGTGACGATTTCCCCCAAACAAGAGGGCTTCCCCCCAAAGGGTTATTTCCCTTCAGGAAAGAAGAAGGGGAGGCCCATAGGTAGTGTGAATAAGCAAAAGAAACAGCAGCAGCCACCCCCCCCACCCCCTCCACCCCCTCAGATACCAGAAGGTTCTGCAGATGGAGAGCCGAAGCCTAAAAAGCAGAGGCAAAGGAGGGAGAGAAGGAAGCCTGGGGCACAGCCGAGGAAGCGGAAGACCAAGCAAGCAGTCCCCATCGTGGAGCCCCAGGAACCCGAGATCAAGCTGAAGTATGCCACCCAGCCCCTGGATAAAACCGACGCCAAGAACAAGTCGTTTTTCCCTTACATCCACGTAGTGAATAAGTGTGAACTTGGAGCTGTTTGTACAATCATCAATGCTGAAGAAGAAGAACAGACCAAATTGGTGAGAGGTCGGAAGGGACAGCGGTCTCTGACCCCTCCCCCCAGCAGCACTGAAAGCAAGGCACTCCCAGCTTCGTCCTTCATGCTGCAGGGACCTGTGGTGACAGAGTCTTCTGTTATGGGGCACCTGGTTTGCTGTCTGTGTGGCAAGTGGGCCAGTTATCGGAACATGGGTGACCTCTTTGGACCCTTTTATCCCCAAGATTATGCAGCCACCCTCCCGAAGAACCCACCCCCTAAGCGGGCCACAGAAACACAGAGCAAAGTTAAGGTACGGCACAAAAGCGCTTCGAACGGCTCCAAGACGGACACTGAGGAGGAGGAGGAGCAGCAGCAGCAGCAGAAGGAGCAGAGGAGCCTGGCCGCCCACCCCAGGTTTAAGCGACGACACCGCTCAGAAGACTGTGGCGGAGGCCCTCGGTCCCTGTCCCGGGGGCTCCCTTGTAAAAAAGCAACCATGGAGGGCAGCAGCGAAAAGACTGTTTTGGACTCAAAGCCCTCCGTGCCCACCACTTCAGAAGGTGTTCCCGAGCTGGAGTTACAAATCCCTGAACTACCTCTTGACAGCAATGAATTTTGGGTCCACGAGGGTTGTATTCTCTGGGCCAATGGAATCTACCTGGTCTGCGGCAGGCTCTATGGCCTGCAGGAAGCGCTGGAAATAGCCCGAGAGATGGTGAGTCCCAGAAGCCCCGTGCTAGCTTGCTCTCTTCTCTCTGCTTCCATTTCTTCCACCGTTACTTGTTTTAGCCGTACTATTTTATACTTGCATATCAGGTGGTGATTCCTCCAGATTAAAGCTCCAAGGCCCAAATGGGCAGAAAATGAAGTAATTTGGAACATTTATTTAACCTTTTATTTTTATCAATGATACAGTGTGCCCATAGGCTACAAAGTCATGTTAGTGCCATACAGTTTATTAAAACAGACGTCCCTGCTCCGCCCCTCCTGAGACCAGGTTCCTGCTTCCTCTGCCAGTTTCCCATTTCTAAACAATAAGTTTTCACCACTTTTGTGTTATTGGTCCGTTTTTCATGTTTTTCAGCATCTTACTCTCTTAACATTTGTGGAGTGTACTATGGTTATACAAAGTCAATTAATTTCGCAAACTCATCCTAGAGAAAGTGCTACATCTACATACCTCATTGCTGAGTATCATCACTATGGTCACCTTCAAAGTACTCCCCTTGGGAAGCTATGCACCAATGCCAGCGCCCAGTCTACCCTTCAAAGCAATTTGGAACTCTCTTTCTGGAATGGATATCAGAGCTGTCATTGTGCCCAAAATGTAACAATTAAGTTCATGAACTTGCCACCATGAGCTTATGTTGGCACCTTACCGAGTTTGTACAGTGCTACCAATCAATGTAAGTGCACAAGATGGCAAACAAAAATGTCAGATTTTGGGTCCGATGACAGGTCTGATGGCCATTCCAGAGAGACTTCAAAATGGTTTTGAAGGGTGGACTGGGTGCTGGTGTCAGTGCACAGCTTCCCAAGGGAAGTACTTTGAAGGTGACTGTGGTGATATTCAGCAGTGAGGTGTGTAGCACTTTTTCTAGGATGAGTTTGTGGAATTAATTGTCCGACCTTATATTTCCTTCTGAAACTTTTCATTTCTATAGAATTACTAATGCGTATTTTTATTTGCCTTTTATTTTCCTGGACCACATCTTTCTAATTCAAACTTTCCAATCAGGTTATTTACTTTTTAGGTCTGTTTCATAACTGTTATCCTGGGGCGTTCACCATCATCATCATTTACTTCTTCCGTCTATTGAATGCTATTTCCTGAATCCCATGTCTTCACCTTCCTTACTTAGTCTGGGCCCTCATTTAATGGAGTTCGTCGTCCTTTGGCAGTTTCCTGAGAAAAGGGTGCATGGGAGGTAAATACGATGAGATCTTTTCTACCAAAATGTCCATTCCACAGTCTTGTTTATTTTTTTTATTTATTTTTTTTTTCACAGTCTTGTTTAGTTGAGGATTGGTTGGGTATAGGATTCTAGATTCAAAATCATTTTCTCTCACTATCTCGCTCTCATGGCTCCTGGCTTGTCCTGTGGCTTCTAGTGTAGCGGTTGGCGGTATTGGAGTTCTGATTGTCAGCTGTTATATGTGTTCTGACTTTCTCCTTGGGACAGTTTGAAGATCTTCTCAGGTTCCCTCGGGATCCATCACAAAATGCTAGGCCTTGAGGTTGGTCTTTTTATTCATTGTGCTGGCTACTCTGTGAGATCTTGCCATCTGTGAGCACATGTCTTTCAGTTCGGGAAGTTTGTCATGTGTTATTTCTTGAATAATTTGCTTCCCTCTCATCTTTCTGTAATTCCTGTTAATTCAGTATATTTTACTCCCAGGGTTGATCCTCTGGCTTCGTCCTTTATCCCCTGTTCTGCGTTCTGTCTCTCTGGCGTTTTGTTCTAATTTCTCCATGCTTTCTTCAACTTTATCATCTGTCCTTTTATTATTTATCTTCACTTCTGATGTTTTCAAGAGATTTTTTTTTTTTTATCCTTCTGGGGAGAGAGTTACCCGGTTCAATTGGGCTGAGTTAGGGACCTAACTCCTCCAAACATACTCTGAGCTAAAGATCTGGTTTCTGGCCATATCTTCCATCCATCCTCCCACGCCCCCGAGACACTGGTGCCTTCCCAGGCTCTGTGCCACAGGCTTTCTGGTGGCCTTTCCACTCTTCCTCATTCCTGTCTACTTCCTATCAGTCTGCTGAATTGCTTATTTTATTCTGTTTCCAGCTCTCAGAATTTGGACATCTCTTGTGTGTTGTTTCCCCTTCTGTTCTTCATGTCCTCATGAGTTTGTCTAATACGTTTTGTGGGAAAGCAACGTGTGTAAGTGTATGTTCAGTCTACAAATTTAAGCAGATCAGAGTGTTTGTATTAATTTATATTTAAAACTGATCATACTTGACAGATGTACACATGGCTTTCAGTCATAGTTAATAAGGATTTTGAGCCAGAATCATAGTATTCTTGTACACTTTATACTGTCTCCTTCCTACATCTCCCCGCAAAGCACTGTATTTTGTCATTGCGTTATCCCCGGAATTTATAAGTGTCTGGTAAAAAAGTACTCATAAACTATGAATCAAAATGTAATTAATGTGAAATCTATATATATTTTAAATTAGAGCATTCTAATTCAGTTATACAAGGAACTTGCCTTTCCAGCTAAGAACCCACCCCACCATCCCCCACGTGGTCTTTTTCTGTTTCCTTCCCTGTCTATCATCGATGTCACTTCCAAACCCCAAGTTTGAATAGATTTACTTCAGAGACACAGTGACATTTTAAGATGCAGAAGTTCTAAACAGATACAACATTTGAGACCCAAAAGGACAAAATTCTTTAAATAGTTCTGGATACTCAATAATCCATTAATCATATCTTGCCCAATTCGTGACCTGCTTGCCAACTTTTCTCTAAAAGTTATAATATTTGGTGGATTGGTTTGTTTTATTTTGTTACTTTTTTGATGGGTGTCCCTATCCAAGGGCCAGTATTCTTTATTTTAAAATAGATTGTTGTCATCCTCTCTCAGAGTGATTTTTATGTTTAAACTTTTGAACGTTCTATAGCAATAATTGGCAATCAGTAATCAGCCAGTAATCAGCAGTTTAAATGCTGCCCAGCAAAGTCCTATATATCCTGTGTCTCAACCAGAAAATCTAGTTTATAGAAAATAGGAGGTACCCAGTAATGATGCGCCCCTAAATCTCAGTTCAACTCCGTCCCCAAACAGCGGGCCTGCCTTTTAAAATTCCTAATCAGGAATCCACGTCTTCAGAAAATGCCAAATTAGCCTACTGCTTGTCAGCTTTGGTGCCAGAATACAATCCAGAATATCGTAATTGGAACAGATCCACAGACTGTGATTAGTCAGTCTCCCTGTTTGACCCATCCCCCACAGCTTTCATTGACTAAATGGTTAAAATAAAATGAAGCACCTTACTTAGAGAACATTGAAAGTAGTTTTTGTTTTTTTAAATATTGCAACCTCACCTGATGAGAGGTTCTTCAAATTAGTCATATGATCTGAAGGATAAAAAGTTGGAATGCTTCATTCAAAGGTAAAAGGTATAAAAACAGGTGTTTTTGCCCCTATACTTCTATATTGTAGAGGCTCTAAACTTAAATTTTTGGGTTCTCTGACGGCTGCCATCTCCTTTAATAACAAGTTTAAGAACACAGACAGCTCAACAATCTTTTTTTAATTGAGGTGTAACTAATAGATACCATGAGTTTCATGACCATTCTTAAATAAATCTCATACTGCAGCTTCAAGCTTATTATTTCCCTGTATTATACCCATTCACTATGCCAGTGCTCTTTAAAAATACTAACTTTCTCTTTCCTTGGTTCCTATTCTATTGCTTTTTGCATCCTCCTTTTAGAAGAAAATGCTAGCTTTGTACATTGAACTTAATTTTTCAGCACACTTGCACATCTGTTCTGTCCTCAAAAGCTACCCAGTGGGAAAGGAAGTGGGAGCATCCCATTCCATTACCTCAGATAAAGGGTGAGGGGCCTTCAGTGACATGCACTCAGGTAGTGTTGTTGCTCAGTGATGTGTCCATTTTAAAAATGGTTTAAAAAGTTAGGCTTACTGGCTCTATGAGCTGATGTTCCACTGTGACTACAAGACCCTTTTCTGTTTTGCCTAGCTTTTATCCTCCTCCTCTTAATGTATTCAAGAACAAATTAAAGTTACACTGACTTGCCGTCTTTTATTTAATTTGATAGATGATGTTTCAATTTGTCAAGGTCACTTTGAGTCTAGTTTTATCTTAGAGTTTAGCAGATGCATTCAATTTTGGTCTGCTTCATAAGCATGCTCTCAATCCTATCATATTGAGATAAAGCCACATATATTTCATTGGAGATCCATTTTTGGCCTGTGTATTTATCAGATGTTTTGACAAGCATGATATTATAACAAAGTAATATGAAGTTCTCTAGAGACAGTAGCTCCTCTCCCTGTAAGTGTCACACTACTCTGAAAATAGCTAAAAACTGGAACATTTTGTACAGATGGCCTTCACTCTCCTTACCTGAGTGTAGGACTTAATCCATCCATTTCTGTGCAGTCCTCTGGTTTTGTCTAACTTTGACCTGTAATTACTCACTTTGGTGTCATTGTGTATGTGAATCCACACTGACCTCTAGCATGGGTGGTGTGACTGAGGTAATTGCTTCTAAGCAGGCACACACATAACTTGGTATGTAAAAATCATGTTTGATGCATTTAGGAATGCAAAAGCCTTAAGGGTTGAGGTGGCAGAGGGATCTGGTGGCCATGCACTGCTGATGTGTCCCTTCAGACTACATATCCCAGCTTTGCCCTGGGGGAGCTGCCTATACTTCTTCCCAGCCCCTCCTTCCCCACCTACCTGACAGCACCCCATCTAAATAGATTCTTAACAAGCTCCATGGGGAAGTTTTCATCTTTTTTATCCCACGTTATACAGGGCCTGGCACAAGTAAAGACAAAATTGGGTGGCTTAAAATATATTTCACAAATTATACTATGATGTAGTTGTGGACTTCAGCGTGTGTGTGTGTGTGTGTGTGCGCGCGCGCGCGCTCTAATTAGACTGTGCAAGCTATTTTTACATTCAAAAAAGAAGTAAAGGGGTGTTATTTGTGCTGGACCCTGTATGTTAAAGAACTGGTTTTAGGTTAATTTTTTCTTCTAGATTAGTATATTAAAGATTGTATTTAAAGTTTATTTTAACACAAATTTAAATAACGGACAAAAATTTCTCTTTCCCAACCTAACATCCTTAATTTACTTCAAATTGTGACCAACCCCCCCCCCCCCCCCGGTAATTTGACAAGTATAAAAAGTATTAATACATTGCTTACATTACTACATACTAAAACAGCAAAAAACAGGTCAGCTAACCTCTCTGGTTACCTGTAAAATAAAGACATTATCCTAGATGCTTCCTGAACTCCCATCCATGTGCTCCTTAAGTTAGTAGCCTAGTAAGGATTCTGCCACCAGCCCAGGTCCTGCTGAAGCTTCGCAAAACTCCTGGCCTGTGCTCTGAACTGCAGTGTCTGTCTTCCCCTTGCACACACTCCACTGTGACCTCCCTGTCCTCCCTCTGCTCTCCCGCCCTCTTACCAGCCACGTCTCTCTCTGGTGGTTACTTGGTCTTTGTTATCACCACTCACACTTCTGTCACAGCCTGTCTGCATTATACACATCAAGGCACCACGTCCTGTTGTCAGTATTCCCTCCCATGGCTGTTACTGTATAGCAGAAAGTTGTGAAATTACTTTCTCACTGATTTTTAACATTTATCTCTCTCTTTTTTTTAATCACTTCATGATGACCTTGAGACTAAACTTCCAGAGAAAGGGTTAATTTTCTTTCAGGATTTGGCCTTTCTAAATTCTAAGGCATCTCATGTGAAATTTGCAGTTTTGAATTTTATTACTTACGTTACCTTACAGACTAAATCATGACAAATTGAATGAGTTAATTTTCCTATAATCTATTTATTTCTTTTAGGGAAGCATTACAGCTGGTTTTAATTAAAACTTATAAGGGGTAGCCTGTTCTTTGAAAATGCTAAAGGACCATAAACAAGAGTATATTAGGCCAAATAATTCATTCCTGAGACGTAAAGTAAACTAGTTATCACTGATATGTTAAAAGAGCTAACAGTGTCAAATAGCATGTAAAAGTAGGTATTCATTTCAATTCAACCGTCTGAGTCCTTGCTAGGAAACCAGTAAAAATCTGAAGTTGGTGTGCTGTGAGGGACCGCCACCCACTTCGCAGGGGACGGAGCTGCAGCCGTGGTCCCACAGCTGGTGTGTGAGAAGCCAAGCGGGTTCGTGTGATTCGTGCGGGTAGGGAAGCAGCAGCGCCTTTGCCCCACACAGTTCTTCTGAGGGCCTCGAATTTTCCAGGAAGCACCGCTTCCTTAATCCAAAACCCATTCTCAGGACCTTGAAGACTGGCAGCTGCAGACCAGTTTCTCCCCATCTTTCCATTTATTAAATCTGAAAAGGGAAAATCCAGTCCACTTAATTAATAGTTGCCCTCAAACATTCTCTTCACCTTTCTGCCTTTGCCGTTCTGCTCAAGAGCCTGCGCAGTTGGGAGTGCTGGGTGGAGCCCTAGAGTCGCACTGTTGTGTCTGAATTGTGTCACCCGCCGTTTCCTAGCTGGTCACTTGTCAAGTCACTTACCCTCGTACTTCACCTTCGTCATCTATAAATATAGAAACTAATAGTTCCTACTGGTAAGAAGGTTGTCGTGAGCATTAGTGGGTTACTCTTTGGAAAGCACATGGAGAAATGTTTAGCCAGCCCTGGGCTGGTGCCTGCCTTAGAATGTTGTCCTCACATGTGGTTTGAGTGAGGCCGTGTGCCTTTTACTAAGCTCGCTCAGTGAGCTGTAGTTTGTGTGTCATTCCTTTCTGACACCATTAGTGGTTCTCAGGAGTGTCCAGAACTTGCCCTCTTGGATAGAAAAGTTGCTTTACGTGTGAAACAAACATTTTCCCCTCATTTTTACTCTTGTGTGAAATTCATGTTTTGGGGGAGCAGGATGTGTGATATTTAAGGTGCAGTATTAATTGCTGTCTTATGAAATAGCGCTAGCCCACATGGGTACTCTCGGGAATTAGATTCCTCAAAGGAGAGGAGGCAAAAGGAAGGG